>QARZ01039476.1:0-14915 GCA_013407115.1 Glycine latifolia
TTCTTGTTCTCTCTATTATTTTTGTCTTTGATAAGCCAAATAGGGGGAGAAATAATTGTAATAATTGAGAGGGAGAAACAATTAGAAAATAATTCTGAGGTTAATGGAATACATGTATGCTCTATTGTTATGCTATGCTCTGTCTTTTAAATCTACCCAAGTCAGGGGGAGCATTTTTTTTAAGGAATGACTTGTGCTTATGCTTGTTCTTGCAAAAAGCTGATTTTGATTTCAGGATATCAAGTTTAATTCTCCTATCATTCATCCCTCAAAAGTTAAACAGATGGACAATTGATATTTGGCATGCTCAAAGCCAAAAAGGGGGAGATTGTTGGATTTAAAGGAAGCTGCAAGAAGATTGAAGCAAGGATGGCTTGGAGTTTTTGCTTTTTACATGCCCAATCAATTTGAAGACATTTGTAATTTGTCTAAGTGGTTCAAGTGCATTGCCTTGTGATCCTTCATTGCATTTGCATTCTCATCCTCATGCATACATGTTTTTGGTTGAAGCACTAAAGCTGTTCAAATGATTTTACAAGAATCCAAGTTATCATGGCTAAGTCTTTGAAAACTGAAAACTTAATGCTTTAATCGATTAAAGGACTTTGTTCTGTATCTGGAAAAGCCTTGAAGAACATATTAATCGATTACAGGCTTCTTGTAATCGATTACATAGTGCAATATGGAAATCATGCATCATTACTTTAATCCATTACCATGTTATGTAATCAATTATCTTAGTTCTTTAAATTTGATGCATTACTGGTATAATCGATTACCATTATCAGTAATCGATTACACAGGCTATTTCACATTTTGAGCTTTACTGGTTTAATCGATTACCAATCTTATGTAATCGATTATCATTCTTTGTTTCACATTCATATAGACTGCTTTAATCGATTACATTGCGTAATAATCGATTATCTTGTTCATGAAAACATTTCCAGAAAGCTCAAGAACATATTAATTGATTATCTTGTATTTTAATCGATTACATATGGTAAAATAATCAATTACACTATTGTTTTAATCGATTATTGTCAATTAAATCAGTTTTATATAAAGCTTTGTGGGATTGCTCTTTATAAATAGACTTTGTACGAATTATTCTGTGCGTATGAGTGACTTACCTAAAAGATACTAAGCTTTCTAAAGTGTCCAAGATACTTATTTGATTTGAGAATGAAACACATATTTTGAGATCAAGATTTCTGACTTTTTGTAAAATGTGTTAAAGAATAGAAGATTTCTCAAGAGTTTTGATTCTGAGCATTGATTTTCATACAATCTGATTGATTGGTAACTTTATTCATTCATTCATACATTGAAGGATCATAGGTTGTGTTTCTCTTGAATCTTTCTTTAGAATTTTTCTATGCATTAAAATTCTGGTGTGCTATATCAATTTTTTCTTTTCAAGCTTTCTAGAATAGGGTTCTCTAGGGTTGAAGATCTGAGTAGGGTTCTCAGGATCTTTGTGATTTATATTCTAATAGTGTTTTAGAATTCAGATTCTTTATCTAAGGTTGATAAAGATAATCACTTGGATATTGCTTGTAAAAGATATTTTGATATAGTGAAAACTCTAACCTAGTGTTGGTTGGAAGAAACTGGATGTAGCCTCCATGTTAGTGAGGTGAACCAGTATAAATTGCTGAGTCTCTTGTTCTCATTCTGTGTATATTTCATTGCTTGGATTTGGGTAATCAAAATATTATTAGCAAAGAAAATATTTTTGTCATTACATGCATATCAAGGTTGATCTTGATTGAAAGAAAAGTTCTGGTTTTTTAAAAAGGGGTTATGTGATACAATCCAGATTTCAAATTTCGCAAATTGTTTACAAAAATTTTTAATATCTGTTTTAAACCAATTCACCCCCCCCCTCTTGGTTTATTTGTAGTGTGTTCATTGTATTTTCAAAAACGATGTCTAGATACTTGTTCCCAAGCCAAAAAACAAAAGCATCATTCGAACAACGACCTTTAGAAAAAAAGTTGGATGAACAAGGCAAAGTGGTACAAAACAAAGATAGGTTAGTAGCTCAAGGCTATAACCAGTAAGAAGGTACAAATTTTACTGAAAACTTTGCTTATGTGGCTAAACTAGAAGTCATAAGAATTATGCTTGCCTTTGTTTCTCATAAAAACATAAAGTTTTATCAAATGGATGCTAAAAGTTCCTTTTTCAATGGTTTTTAAGAGGAAGTGTATGTCAAACAACCTTTAGTTTCTTAGGATCATACTTTTTTAGACCATTTTTTCAAACTTAAAAAGGCACTGTATGGTCTGAAATAGGCACCACATGCTTGGTATGATTTATAATGTATCTTTAATTACTAGTGAAAGCAAATTTGTCAAATTAAATTATTTTTTTATTAAAAAAAAGACTAAGCTATTTTCGTTTAGAAAATGGCTTTATGAGAGGCAAGGTAAACATAACTCTTTTTAGAAAAAAAGTTGGCAAGGATTTCATCATAGTTCAAATATATGTAGATGATATTATCTTTGGCGCTACTAATGAATCTCTATTCAAGGATTTCTCTTATCCAATGAAGAGCGAGTTTGAAATAAGCATAATGGGAAAACTTAAGTTCTTCCCAGGGCTTAAGATCAAGCAGGATAGCAAAGGTATATTCATTCATCAACAAAAATACATTAAAGAACTTCTAAGGAAGTTTAAGATGGAAGGTGTGATTGAGTATTTTTAGTTTAATATTTTTCTATTCTTCTTAGCTTATTTGACTTCTCTTGGACTTTGATTTACCCATTCTAATTCAGTTTTTGCCTTAGGCAAACAAGTGAGCTTAATTGATAATTGTTGCTTGTTTTTGGAGTTTTTGCTTACTTGAACTATCTTCCGTGTGCAAGACCTAAAGAGCTCTACAGAACTCCAAATGGCACATATGAGTAGTCCCTGGAAATATAAGGAAAAGATCTACAATTTTGTCAGAGATAAGCCATGGCCAATTCTATCATTTTGACGGCCATTTTAGACTTGGAAGTCAGAACCACTGCACTTGAATTTTGGGGTGCAAAATTGGTGTAATTAGTAATTAGTTAGATTAGTTGGGCTTAATTATGGCCCATCCTTTCCTACTGACTCAGTCACTATATTTAGTGATTTTAGTTATTTGGATGGACACACTTCATTTTAGCATAAACATATTTTGTAGTAACTTTTAGAAGTTTTTATAATTAAAACCATTTCTCTTGTTTTCTCACAACTGTTCTTCATTGTTCTTCATTTTCATTTCTGTTTTTTCATTTTCTTCCACTAATTTCATGGGGATTTCATTGATGATGATCATGGAAGGCTAAAAAATTAATCAATCCAAGGATCTAGCCCAAGCAAGAAGAATTTGAGTTTTGGTTTGGTATTTCAAATTCTGTGTGAAAGTTCACTTTCTTCTTCAATCCTCTATTCAATTTTCATGATTATGAATGTGTTTAGGATTGAAAACGGATTAGGTTATGGATTCATTTCCTAATTTTGAATTTTAATCACAGATTATTTGGATGATATTTTAATTAGGTTTGTGGTTTCAATAAATTTAGGGGTTAATTCGATTGAACATCTTCTAATGAAATTGAATCAACTTTCATAACAAAATCATTATCTGAGAACTATGATAATTCGTATTGCTTGGTTTGATGAATTGGATTGATGCTTTTTAATCTGTTTTAGAATACCTATTATCAATTCTGTTAGTTTCTATTTTGCTACATTTTTCTGTAATTTTCATTTATCGCATGCAAACTGTTCGATAAAAATCCCCCTATTATTTACTAGTGAATTGAAGTTGGAACCATATTGATTGTGTCTCTGAGTCGACCTAGGTTAATCCTGTGCTATAGAATTAGCATAGTTTAACTGTTTTGAAGTGATACGACATCGATTATCAAGGTGCTAAATCGATGAAAACTGTTATCATGCTTCCAATCCTCTAAGTAAAGATGAATCAGGTAAACCAGTAGATCAAATAATCTACAAACATATGATTGATCACTTCTGTATTTGACTACTAGTAGACCTAATATTATGTATAATGTACGTTTATGTGCTAGATTTTAGTATGATCCTCGAGAGTCACATCTCAAAGTTTTTAAGAGGATATTACGATATCTAGTAGGCACTACCAACCAAAGTTTGTTCTATAAGAAAAACTAGGATTTCATGTTAGTAGAATACTGTGATGCCGACTATGTAGGAGATAAAGTTGAATGAAAAAGTACAAGTGGTAGATGTCATTATCTTGGACCTTGTTAAATATTGTGGGCAATTAAGAAGCAGAATTCCATTGCATTATCTACAATTAAAGCTAAGTACGTGTTTGTTGCATGTTGCTGCTCACAATTTTTATGGGTAAAATATCAATTAGAAGATTACTCTAGTAGTGAAAACTATATACTTGTATATTTTGATAGCACTAATGCAATCAATCTGTCTAAATATCCCATACACATTCAAAGGCTAAACATATTGAGATAAGATATCATTTCATTCATAACTATGTGCAAAAATGAGTCTTCGATATAAAATTTGTAGACACAAATCATCAATGGGCTGATATCTTTACTAAAACTTTGTCTGAAGATCATTTCATCTATATTAGGGAACATTTAAAAAGTGTGAATCTTTGTGAACAATGGAACCCAATAAGAGTGAAAATGTTAGGATTTTTGCTATCAACAACATTGAAGATGCAAAAAAGGTTTTTCCAGAAGAATGGTTTGTCCCTGGGAAATAGGTGAACTTTCAAAGTCTAGTGGAAGAAGGATTCGTTGTCAAAGACTTTTTTTTATAGTGTTAGCTGGCATCATTCTTGGAGAAGTTCAGCTCATGGCACTATAGGTCTTATGCCATATTCTGAGGAACAGCTAGACATGACGAAGTTAGCATTCGAGGAGCCATCAATGGAAGAGAGGTGATCATCTCACCTAAGATTGTTGTTGCTGCAATTAGATGTCTAGAAGAGGGTTTGATCTTTAATAAAGATTGGGAGAAGGATATAACCCAGGAGATGATGGACATTATGCTCTATGGAAATTAACATCCTAAATCATCTAGTAAGAAGGCTTTGGTCAGCTTCTTGAGGTCTACAAACCTCACATACATATCCAGACTCAGCCATAGTTTTCTATTCAACATAGTTATGCCCAGATTGGGATCAAGAGACTATGTAAGCAACAAAGACAGTTTTTGCATGTATAAAGTGATGGTGGGAAAAAAGGTGAATCTGCTTGAATTCATCTTCTTATAATAGTTTCAAGCTTTCAAGGATGGATGACACACCAAAGACAAGAAGAACCTTATTCTTTATGGGATATTGTTCACTCAAATCATGAGGAATAGCGGGGCAGATATGTCTATGTTGCAGGTGCCACACAACTTAAAGGTTTGACCTTTGTCAAAGTGGGAATAGCTAAACACATCCCTGAATATGCCCAGAAGTATATCAAAAGAAAAGTCAAGAACGAGGAACCACAATTTATGGTGGAACAGATGAAAGGAGCTCAGAAGTAGCCAATAGATCTAGAATCTAGGGCAGCGTCTTAGTAGATTCAGGGGGACAAGCTCAAGCCAAGCCAAAACCTTTTAAACCTAGCCAATCCAGACTTAAAATGCCTACCAAAAGAAAAACCCACCTCCACCATTTAACCCAAAACCCTCAGATAAATCCAAGAAACAAATATCATCTAACCCCAAACCTTCAGATCTCCAAACAGCTCAAAAGAGAAAGGAACCAGCTGTAAGTCTAAGTCTAAAACTCCGCCCCCACCAAAAAGACAAACCATAAAAATCAAACACCTTCAACCTCAACCTGCACTATCATACCACCTAAACCAGCCTAACCATCCAACACCAAAATCTGAAGATGAGATTCTTAACACCCCAACTCCTTAACCTCCACCCTCTTTGGCCCTTCAACCATAAAATCTACAACCATCACCCAAACCAACTTCTCCCCCCAAGAGCAAGAAAGAATTTGTTGCCTGGGCTAAGGCAACTAAGCAATCTTTGACTGAGTCTAGAAGAAAGGCCAAGATAGATAAAAATCTTGAGAGGAAGGATGCCATACAGGAAGAAGTTAAAAATATTATGAACAGCACACAAGAACCAATAGGGGGTGAATTGGTTGTTCTTGGCTAATTAAAATTTCTTTAACAATCAGAGTTGAAAAGGATCGCATCACAAAACAACCGTTGAACACTTTCAATAAATCAAACTCCAATCTTGATAGAATGCAATAACAAAAATATTTCTATTGATTATGCAAAGTTATACAACAAATGACAATTAATTTACAAGAAAAGATAAAGAAGAAGTAATCAACACCGAGAATTATATTGGTTAACTTAACCTAGAGAAGCTACATCCAAATTCCCTAACCAACTAGTTAGAGTTCAACGATTAATAATCTATTTCTTACAAGCTTATACAATCACTCTCAATCAGACCTAGATCAAGAATAAGAAATCTAACTCCCTTAGACTCTCTGTGATCAAGACATAGAGAAAACCTTTCTCTACTCTTCCCTCTAGAAAAACCTATTCTATACAAGCTTTAAGAAAAACTATTTCTCTAGTTACACAAACCAGAAATTCTAAAAGAATTACAACCAAAGTAGTATGGATAGAAACAACCTGAGGATCCAATTCAGATGAATGCAAATGATTACCAAACTTGAATCAAGGTTGAATGAAAACAATCTCATAACATTCTCTCCAAGTTCTTTAGAAAGTTGCCCAAAAAGAAATCTTCTCAAGGTTTCTTAAAGCTTGAGGATTTGAGGGACAAACACAAAATAGCTCGTAGTATCTTTTCTCTCTTCAGAAAGGTTATGAAATTTGCAGTTATTTTGTTGTTTTTAGTTAAAACAAGCAACTTCTATTTATAGAAAATTGTTCTAACTATCAGTAATCGATTAAAGTGTTCTTGAGCTTTCTAGAAAAAACTTATGAACAATGTAATCGATTAAATCGCAATGCAATCGATTATCATAGAAAGTCTTATTCAAAATGTAGCCAAGTAATTGATTACCACCATGTTGTAATTGATTATCACAGGAAGTCCATTCTTTGATTTTGAACTGTGTAATCGATTACCACAAACTCGTAATTGATTTAAAATGTTCTTAGTTCTCAAGTAATAGATTACCACTTGCTGGTAATCAATTAAACCAGTGAGAAAGTATTTTTCCAAAACTTGAAACTTGGAACACTTAGTTTTTTATGCATTATTGAAAACCTTGTGTTTCAGAAAATCTTTTTGTGAAATTTTGCTTTTGTGAAAACATGAATGCAAAAACATGAATGGGTTTTATGCAAATGGATCATAGGAGGCATCAACATAGACATACACAAATTACATATGGCATTCAATTGAATTGGCATGTAAAAAGCCTAAACATGTCAATGTCTAAGACCCTCAGCTTCTTGATCCTCTTTAGCTCCCCCTGAGTCTAACAGAAGTTGGCATCATTGAATCTGTAGAAGCTATATGTCCATGGAAGAACATAAAAAGAAGTTGGCTAAAAATGAAACCCTGAAGGCCTTGGTAGGAAAGGTCTTTGAAGAAATTCTAGAAGATGTTATTTTGGAATCTCTAAAGACTTTTTCTATTGAGGAGGTGCAAAGGAAAATGGCTAAAGAGGCAACCATGGTAGATGTTGATGATGAGCCATTACCTGAGAAAGTTATCATAGAGTCAAGCATAGTCTGAACTGGAAGCCAAACAAGCTAAAATGAAAGAGTTTGAGAGGATTCAGTCTACCATTGAGCATGGATCTGAATTATTCTCTACAGATACTGCTACAAGGCAAGTAGAAGTTGAAGCGGCTCTTATTCCTAACGACATGGACCCAATGGAAAAGGAAGTTCTTGAAGAAGTTATGGTTCAGTCTATCATTGAAGCTTCTCTTAATGACTATAAGGGACAAATCATTGACACAAACCATGGTGTTGAACCTGTCAGATCAAGACCAGTGTCCAAAGTTGATGAAAGACAAGTTGATGCTATTTTTTATGAAGTTGTGGTTGAAGACAACATTAGATGTTTTGAAGCTATCTATGGACCACCAACATTTGATACTGTTGTAGACGTACAAGTTGGCTTGGAAAAAAGGAAAGTGTTGCAAGCCGTTGAAGATCCAATTTGACAAATGACTCTCTTTGCCAAACTTGATCTTCGTCTAACAAGGAACAAACAACAACAAGCCATTCAGTGGCTTCTTCCTTCAAAGTCACTGCCTCCACCACAACCTTCAAAGGATGTTCCTACTAAACCTAATGTGAACGTCAGGTTCTACCCTGGCTTCAGAGGACATAGAGTATTAGAATGGAAAACTTGTAACAGTCAGGAGAGACAAAGTTGACATTGGGCTCACGTTTTTGATCTAGAGATGGAAAAATTGGAGCTGGAAAAGCTTAATCTCATTAAGCCCTGGAAGGAAGGTTTCCTAGGTATTAATCATTTTATCCTGTCAATCTTGGGACACTCTACCAAAAGAAAAAGAAGAAGAACATGCATTTAGAGTCTATGGCGAGAACGAACTAGTCTTCAAGATGTTCCCTCCACGACAAACTGTAGCTCTTAATCCTAACAATTTTATCATTAAGCATTTGCCCACAAACAGAAGATTTATCCTCCTAGGGCAAGAATTTGGAGAAACTGAGAGGTTGCATATGTTGACATGCCCTTCTCTACTCCATTGGATTTACAACAGCTGATGAGTCTTCTATGTACCTTCAATGTTGTTCTTCCATGGGATCGGTCTAATTCTTATGTGACTTTTAAGACTAAAGACATACAATTGGAGGCTCTTGAAGAGAGTATAAACCTTCGAGACTAGGAGCAATCAAACTATGGCTCCGAGCAGTGCCCAATGTGATCTTCTAGTTCATCTCCCTAGCTGTTCATGAACTTGGTTCCTCGACGCTCACAGCCAATGGCTTAAGCTGGTTTCAATGAAAGCTTCACTTGTATTCCAAGTACTTTTCCAACAAAGTAACCTCCAACATCTTCATTCCTGTAAACTTTTGCAGTCCTTCAGAACTCACGGATAAGTTCAGGCACTACCACTTTGTGGTCTTCAAAGAAGTGGTGGATGCCACACAGCAAAAGGTGAGCTTTAATGACATAACCAACATTTACCAAAGAGTTGATGTCAAAGAAAATTTTGATATGGACTCTTGGTTCATTGTCCTTCATTGTAACTTTTGCAGCGAGAACAATAACTGGTATTGGTCTGGTAATCTAAACAAGGGAACCTTCCTAAGATGATGCAGAAGGATGATTGTTCCTAAAGTCTAGTGTAGCTTGAACAACTTGGGGAATGAAGTTATCCACCTACAAATAGGAAATTAGGTCAAGGAAAGCTTCTTTTTGTAAAATCCAAAGGCTCAACACTCACAAGCCATTCATGCTAGGGTCATAGTTCTCTTGCCTGGCTACTCCAAAAACTCACTTTCAGATTGTTGTTGATAAGCATGTATCATATCATAAGATCCAATGCTAGAAGGCAAGGAAATGTTGATTGAAGATAATGATGATGCTAAGTTTGTCAGATTTCTTAAAGCTTGATCTAGTCATCTATTCAAACATAAGCCTGAAGCTCTAAAACACAAGTTTAAGCTCATAACTCTAGATGGATATGACATAAGAAGGTTCTATAGTTTACAAAAGTGTTGCTCTGGTTTGGAACTTGAGGAGAAGCTACTTGTGGATGCCTATCATCATGAAGTTGGCGATTCTATCAGACTTTGAACCATTCTTGTTTCACCCAAGAAACTCCTTTCAACATGATCTGCAAATGGATCATGGATTTCTACACTAAGTTTAATTGCACCTTCTCTTTTATGGTGTCTTTGCCCTTCTCTAGATTCTTCTTCACACACCATGTGGATCCTATCATTAAAAAAGTTGAATCTGACGCAGAAGTGTTTCTGCTTCCTTGGTTGTTCAAGTGTATGATCCTTCACCTTCTCATGCCTATGTTTGCCTGCTTGAAGTGGAACTCGTCAGAACTAGAGAGGCACTTGCTCAAGCCTTGAAGGATCACGCTTATGTTGAGAAAAAGGCTCGCAGATGGCTTTCATTTGTGAATACTTCTACAAAAAAAGCCATTGGGTGGAAACCTCCTCATCCTCCAATGCCCCCTGGTAGGCTTGTTAGTCTCTCTTCTGATTCTGAGGACTCTAGTGATCAGTTTCTTAGGAAGCATGATAAAAAGTTGCCAAACAAAAAGAGGAAAATAAGTAAAAAGCTGAAAATTGACATCATTTAAGGGGGAGTAAAAATTCCTGAAGAAAGCATCGATTCAGAGGGACCTCTTATGGTTATTTATGCCCTAAACATTTTATTTTGTTCTTAAACTGCATCTTGTAACGCCCTGAAATTTCGATAACTAAAAATTGATGTTTGATGTATTTGTTGTGTTATTTGATTATTTGATAAGTTTAGATTAGTTGAAATGTTGTGTGAATTATCCTTGTTCAATTGCTTGGTGTGGATGTTAAGTTATATAGAGTTTTTTTGAACTACGTTGAAATTGAGTGATTTCGAATTTGACCCAAAACCTATGTTGGAAAAATCACAATTTTGTATTGGTTAACCATTGGGTCACCTTCAAATATTAAATGTATGTGTAAGGTTTCGGGTGTCCATGTTGGCACTTTAATATATTAATCTTAAGGGAAGTTGTGTTTTTAGCAAATCTGGGTTCCCGTTTCCTAGTCAACACTTATAACACATCCAGATTCGTGTGACTGGGATGTCACTTCGATGAGGAAATAGGACCTTTATGGGACAGTTCTTACATGGAGTAAGGAACCAGAACAAGGTCGGATAAGGTCGAACGAGGGCGGACGAGGTCGGATAAGGTCGAACGAGGTTGGAGAAAGGTGAAACCTTGGACTTTGTTAAGTGCCAAGTTAGGAACCCAAATGAGGTCGGATAAGGTCGGACGAGGTCGGAGAAGGGTGGAACCTTGGACTATGTGAAGTACCAAGGTAGGGACCCGAACGAGGTCGGATAAGGTCAGACAACGGTGAAGCCTTGTGTTTTATAAAAGCCAAGGATGGGTTCAACACTAGGCAATCAACCAAAAGCAATTAACACTTGTGCTGACACCTCAAACCTGCACAAAGTTGTCCGGGTTACTAGTACCGTGTTACCCAAGGCAGGCTTTTGGTAAGTGATCTGAACCCGACAATGATTGACTATGTTTTCTAAGCTATGTTTTGACATCTGGAAATATTGGCGCGTGTGTCATGCGCCAGGGCCATTTAAATAGGCGACTTCTATCCATTTCGACGAAACACCATCATCTTCTTCCTCTTTTCGTATTCTCCATTTCCAAGTGAGAGAAACTCATAGCTAGTCATCCTTAACCAAAAACCCATTGCATGCAACTGAGATGTTGAAAGGAACCACCCCACAGCTAGGTTCCAACCTTTGTTTCGGTTAAAAACCTGTAAACGGAGAGTTTGTCTCTCCCAAGGCAAGAGGCCCGGGTAGTGAGGTAGTTCGAGGGATTCCGGACAGGAGGCCGAGCCGAGACGGGTTCTGTGTGAACCTTAGTTTTATTTTGCAAGCATTTTGGCTCCCTACTTTATTATGCAAATGTATATATATGTGTGTGTGTGTGTGTGTGTGTGTGTGTGCGCGCGTTTTGCACCCTGGCTTGTGGGGAGAACGTAGCCCGATGGATATTGTATAACTTCATGAACGATTACCATACATAATGTACAAATGATATTGTGGACGTATTATGACATCATACTTGTAGTTGCTTCCAAATTAATTATTGTTAATTAATTGTTGTGTTTAACAACCATAATTTAATGTTAACAACCGGATGCATACGGGGTGTTACATTTTATGGTATCAGAGCAGTTTCCTTGGGAAGCATTATGTATGGTCAATTGTGGGTGGTGCACAACTATTTTAGGTGGCCGTTATGACTATTGCATGTGTGGTCACTAAGTGTGGGCCTGATCAACTCACCCTTTTATGTGACATATGTATTACCATGGTGAGAACCCGGAATAATAGCGAGATGACGGGTGCCAACACACACCCAGACTCGGTGATCACTACCTTAGCAGCTATGTAGCAGTTGATGGCTGCAAATCGGCAAGCAAACGAGGCCTTGATGCAAGCCAATGAGGTTTTGATGGCAGAGCTGAGATCTCTACAGAGGGAGGACCGAGCACCCTCTCCACCACCTGTTTACGAGGGCGAGGGTAGTCGCCACCCAGGTGGAGGTAGCAATCGTCCTGATGGACCTAGCCACCATAGAGGAGACCGATTTCCCCAAGTTGAAGCCGAGGAAGACATGGCGGCTAGGGGTAAGATGCTTATTGCCTTTCGCAAGCACGACTCTCCAGCCTTCTATAGGGTTACGACCCCATTGATGCCACCAAGTGGCTACAAGCATTAGAGAAGATCTTTACGGTGATGGAGTGCCCAGACCATTAGAGACTTCTCTATGCTACCTATCTGCTGTAGAGAGACGCAAACGAGTGGTGGGTCACCACTTCCCAGTTGTTGAGGAGCCTAGATGAGGTTATCACCTGGCCGACCTTCAAAGACCAGATCCTGGACAGATATTTTCCCAGGGACGCCTGAGAACAGAAGCAGGCCGAGTTTTGAGGGCTTCATTCAGGGACGGATGTCGATGGATGAATACTTAGCCAAATTCAATGAGTTGGCTAAGTATGCGCATTTCAGAAGGGCTCTACCAGATGTCAAGGTCATCGCAGCTAAGTTCCAGAGGGGACTTAGAGAAAGCATTGAAGAGAAGTTGCTGGTAGTGGATCCCAGGATTTGGGCATCCTAGTGACGCAGTGTCGCTAGGTGGAGGAAATGATTCGAAGGCGCAGTGGAGACCAGCCTACCCCCTCCGTGAGACAGGAGGTGAGGAGGTCTAGTGGGAGAGGCCCAGCCGGGAAGGGCAAGGGCCGAGAATTGAGGGTTAATTCTCCCCCAGACCGGTTCAAGAAGGAGCACGGTCCAACATTATCATTGCGGAGACCGACTCAACCTCCCCAATGTGCCTCTTGTGGAAGGAATCACTGGGGAGTATGCTCCTCAGGCCAGTTGATATGCTTCAGATGTGACGAGCTGGGCCACTATGCTAGAGAGTGCCCTCAGGCCAGTAACCGGGCAGTGGCCACCCCAGTGATCTCTGCAGCACCCACCCCAAGCCAGATTTACACAGTTGATGCCAGAGAGGCAACCTGAGCTCCTGACTTGATCTGAGGTACGATTTTGATAAATTATTATTATGTGAGAGTCTTATTCGACTCTAGAGCTACCCACTCCTTCATTAAAGATAGTGCTACATTAGGGCTAAACCTTCAGGTATTCAAACTTTCCCCTCCTATGAAGGTTACCACCACTTCTAGAGAGCAATGTCGTGTGGATAAGTACTACCGAGGTGTGCAGTTCCGATTTGAGGGCAAGGAGTACAGGGTTGATATGTACTGCCTTACGATGCCTACCCTCGAGGTTATTCTTGGGATGAATTGGTTGGCCAAGTATGGCGTTATGTTGGATTGTTGTAATAAGAAGGTCGTGATAACCCCAGAAGGAGAAAAGTCGGGTTCCACTTCATATTTCATGGCCCTGCAAGTTTGCAAGGAAATGAGGACCAGATCCCCGGGCTACCTTTTGTTGTGTACAGCGGAGGAGAAGCCAAGGTTAGACCTGTCTAGGATCCCAGTAGTAAGCGAGTTTGCTAATGTATTCCCGGAGGAGATCACGCAACTTCCACCTAATAGGGGGATTGACTTCTCCTTCGATTTGATTCGTGGCGTGGGGCCTATCTCTATAGCCCCCTATCATATTGCCCCTTTGGAATTAAAAGAGCTGAAGGCACAGCTCGAGGAACTATTGTCCAAAGAATTTATAAGGCCGAGTGTGTCACCATGGGGAGTACCGGTCATCTTTGTGAAGAAGAAGGATGGGAGTATGAGGCTGTGCGTGGATTACCGGTAATTGAATAAGGTGATCATAAAGAATAAGTACCCATTGCCCCAGATTGATGACCTATTAGATTAGTTGAGGGGAGCTCGGGTGTTCTCCAAGATAGATCTACGGTCCAGATACCACCAGATTCGAATTAAGCCCGAGGACATACCTAAGATCGCATTTCGATCTCGCTATGGTCATTATGAATACCAGGTCATTCTGTTCTGCCTTACGAATGCCTCGGTCGTGTTCATGGACTATATGAACCGGGTGTTCCGACTGTACTTGGATCTATTCGAGGTGGTATTCATTGACGATATACTCATCTATTCCAAGAGTGAGGAGGAACATGCCGAGCACCTCCGGATTGCTCTTCGGACATTGAGGAACCACCAGTTGTACGCCAAGCTATCAAAGTGCGAATTTTGGCTATCCGAGGTGAAGTTCCATGGCCATGTGATCTCGGCAGTCGGGGTAGCAATTTACCCAGTAATATAGAGGTCGTGATGTCTTGGGAGAGGCCCAAGAGTGTTTCCAAAATCCAGAGCTTCCTTGGACAGGCTGGGTACTATCGGAGGTACATCCTGGGGTTCTCACAGATGGTGTTACCCTTAACCCACCTTACCAGGAAGGGCACCCCATTCGTCCAGACTCATGAATGCGAAGAGTGCTTCCAAAGATTGAAGGAAAAGTTGACCACCACTCTAGTATTGGCCCTGCCCGATCCTGAGGGAAGTTTTGAGGTCTATTGTGATGCTTCTGAGCAGGGGCTTGGATGTGTCCTGATGCAAGAAAGAAAGTGTAAGAATGGGCCATGAAGCCCGAAGGCATGTGAGAAAAAAAAAATCAAGCGGAAACACACATACCACACAAGAATCATTCTTTAGGACATAGATGTTACCTTGTTTATATTCGTAACTTGATGATCAAGGATA
>QARZ01039479.1:0-37409 GCA_013407115.1 Glycine latifolia
ATTTAATCGATTACGATTAATTGGTAATCGATTAAATCACCTTCTATACTACACAAAATTATGCAAAGTGCTTATGTAATCGATTATTTACCTATGTAATCGATTATTCCAGTGATAAATCATTTTATGCATGTTTCAAGCTTATCAATGCATTTCTATATGAATATGTATACTTAAGTGATTCTAATCCTAAGTATGAATGCATGTCTGTTAATTTTATTTACTAGCTGCAAAGGATTATTAGATCATACCCTTAATGAACCAAACTAACACCACAAATAAAAGATTACAAATGCCATCAACACTTGATTGGACATGAATCAAATATCAAAACACTTCTTGTAATACTTCTTCTGATTCTTCAAACACTTGAATCTAACATATGTTATTATTAATTCTAAAAACGTATAACTTACAAAAGAGTTGAAACTAGTATATTATATATAACCACAGTCCTTGTTACAAAAGTCATTATTGTACAAGTACAAGCTTTTCCAAAAGTCTACTTCATTTTTTCTTCATTTCCACACCATCACCGACTCAGGTCATCAAGGAAATTGACCATTGTTGCCATCTGAAAAAAATGAAACAAATCTAGTGAGAAATAAAAATTTCTCAGTAGGCAAGGCTAAACCACCGAACACGTTAGTACGTTAGTAAATCATTAATATATACAAACAAATCCATAAAATAAATATGCAAACTATATGAATGCATGAAATGAACTATCCCAGGGTGCAAATGGCCTCTACATATCGTACTGTATGTAGCTACACCTCGTACTAGATGTAGATGCTGCGATCGTTTTACGCAAACATGCATGAATTTTGCCATATATCTGCAGTTGAGCACTACATATCGTACTGTATGTAGTATCAGATTCAGTTTCACAAAATCTTGTACTGGATTTGGAAACATGAATCAACCTATAATCACATCACATCCATCCATAATAAAATCCATAACAAAATACATATCATCTTATGGAAAGATATTTTTATCATAACATCATACGTACCTTAAGTATGGTTAAACCACCATACGTTATTCAGGTAAGATCATTACCAACTTAGGCATGACCATTGAATATCCTCAAACTACAGAAAATTATGTTAGTAATCTAACTAAGAATCCTCAATATAAATAATTTATAATCCCTTTAATACCTTCACAGGAAAAGATTTAAAACCTAGCATGTATCTTAATCTCCTTTCACCTACCACCTTACTACTTCATCCTCAAATTTAATCACTCAAGCTTTTGAACCATTTAACTACATATCATTCAACCTCTACTTCTAAAAATTAATTAAAAACATTCCCATAGTAAAAATATGAACAAACAGTCCAAAAATCATCAAATCACTTTCAAAATCATCAAGTGTGACTCCAAATATCACTAATATTTCAACATATAAATCATTACCTATCCTATGGTTTAAATCAACACTTTAACATCATAAAATAACCTTCAAATAACATGAAATTCCAACCTAAACAATAACCATAAATCTGCCTAATTAAGCAAATAGGTTAAATCAAACAAATGCTTAACTAGAGATTGAAGCCTAGCCTACCTCAAGTGAGTTTGAGTCTTGAAAATGGAATGGAATAATGGCTGCCTTCTTTGGGAAGTCCTCTAAGAGATGAAGCCTTGATATCCTTCTTCTAAGCTTGTCAAAATCTTCCTAAGGTTGTTAGCTTTACACGAAATTTCTTCAAGGTGGTGGGGTTTCTTTTCCTACTTGATTCAAGCTTTAAAAGGAAAGATGAAAGTGAAATGAAAGTGATATGAGGGAGAGGATTCACGTGAATGGGGTAGGAGGAATGCCTTGAGAATGGTTTGCACTTAAGGTCCCCCCTCCCTTTATATAGTGTTTAGAAAATAATATAATATTCAAGGACATTTTTTCCCTTCCTAACTTAATTACCTTCATTTAGTTCCATCCTAACTTAATTACTTCTCATTCCTTTAGATTCTAAATAAGTTCATTATGATTCCTTTACTTTATAAGAAAAATCTTCTAAGTTCATCATGTACCTTACAAGTGTCCTAACACTTGTCTTCATTGTAAAGCTTGCCTTTACAAGTGTCCCACTTACTTGGCATGGCCTTTACAAGTGTCCCACCACTTGTCCCATTCATGAAGATTCTCCTATCGTCTACATGGTTCACGTGAAGGCTAGATAAATGGAGAGAGATTTTTGCTTCATTTTCATGTTGCTTGTATCCATGCCATACAAGTGTCCTACCACTTGTATTCATCATGGAGCTTGCCTTTACAAGTAGCTTTCATGAAACTTCTCCTCCTTTCCACACCATTCCACGTGATCTTCAAGCTTAAGGGGAAAGGAAGACAATTTTTGCTTCTTTGAATGCTACATGTGTCATTTTTGATGATGAATAAAAATCTAATTCCAATTATGGTTTTCCACATGGCATTTTTTTGTAGAAAGTCAAGTTTGATTTGAATTCTCCTATTAAATGATAGAATTCTAGAGATTCCCAGAAATTGATTTTAATGACAATTTAAATTACTCACAAGCAATCTATACAAAGTATTGCATAAACCTTACATACTAGACTGCTTTTATCTAAATTTTGATTGGTCCATACTACTTCTGACCATCAAATTACTAAACTATTTTATTAAATAGGTCTATACATCCTACAATTAAAAGAAAATCCCATAGATTTTATTTATCATTTTTCCATATTTTTCTGATGCTTGAATTCTCATGAATAAAGTTTCAAAGTCATCACCGTATAAAATTCATAGAAATTCTATTTTGAGGCTTTCTGTCACAAAATATTTTGATACTTAGTCAGCTAAGTGTATTCTATAATTTCATCTAGTTTCTACAAAATTTCTAAAGATATTTGGACATTTCTGGCCTAAGGGCATTTTGGTAATTTTGCCATTTATCTTAGGGGTATTTTTGTCATTTCCAAAATGTCCAAGGGTATTTTTGTAATTTCTACTTTAACCAAAAATATCCAAGTATTATCACACTTCCACAATTCAATTATAATTATAAATTCAAGATATAATTTTGAGGATGTTACAAAAGCTACAGTTTTTGAGTCAATAAGGAATTGAGAAAATGAAAGCAAATTGTAGGGAGAAAAGGCAATTGGCCGTGGGTTAGGGAACAAGCTCGCATGCACGTGTAGTTTTTTATTCCAAGGAGGTATTTATATGGATAAATTTAGTTAGGATAGAACTTAGTTAAGATTTAGTTTAGTTCTAATGCAACTAAGTAATCATGGCTTAAAGAGATTATCTTATATTTTTGTCTTGTTTTCATTCATTAAATGCAACTTATCACTTAATAAAGCAACAATTCTCTTCATTTATGGCTGGTATTTACATGTAAAAGCTTGCTGGAGAAGCTTGATTTGGTTTGTTTTATGCATGGCTGTACAATTGTCTCTTGTACACCAATTCCTTGAGCCTACACGTACACACACACACACATGGTTTGCACTTAAATTTTCAATTGGTTATGCTGAAAAAAAATCTCACGTGCACTTGCATGCTTGATTTAAAGTTTGTCTATTTTGATTTATACCTCTTGTACTTCATGTGTTTTCCAATTAATATGCTAGCTACTTATGTGCCATACATCTAAAATCTTAAGCCTTTGCCAAATATCCTACACAGCTAGGATTGTTTCTTTCCTTAAGTTAAATAATCATGATAAAATATATTCTAAGAACTTCTAAACTTGCCACTTGTATCAAAGTACCATCTGAAAATACAATGAACACTTATGCAAATAAACCAAGAGGGGGGTGAATTGGTTTTACCTCAGAGTTTTAAAAATTTCCTTTCAAAATGTATAACAGCGGAAGACTTCAAAAGGATCGTATCAATTTAAAACCAATTAGAAATCAATTTACTTCATCAATCAAATTACTCTTGTGTTGTAACCAAGTTTATATGATGAACAAATTCTATACTTCAAGAATTTAATGAACTATAAACTGAAATCTAATGCACATAAGATTTATACTGGTTCACCTCTCAACCCCGGAGGCTACATCCAGTTTTCTTCCAACCAAATCTTGGTTAGAGTTCCACTATAACAAATATCTGTTCTTTACAAGCTTACAAAATGATCTCTCTTACCCTCCCTAGGTAAAATTCAAAATCTACTCCCTATAGACTTTTCAAAAGATCAAGAACCAGAGATCCCCTCTCTGTTCTTCCCTCTAGAAACCCTTTCTAGAACAAGCTTTAAAGAATCCAAATGTTATATGGAAATACAACAAAGTTATACAACAAACATCAAGTAAACTCAAGCTTTAGGTACAAGAAAGATATCACCTCATAATCCTCAGCTATTAGAATGATATGAATGATTCAATCAACCTGAGATTACATGCAAAAGATGACTACCACACTTTCTTGACTACTTCTTTATGCACTAGCTTGAATATGTCTTCAAACTATGAGTATCAAGACTCGTATCTCTTGTAAATCTCTATCACACTCAACACATATGATGTTTTCTTCTAATATTAGCCTTAGGTACTCTTGAAAGCTTTAGAGAATGTATTTTACAGAAGTGTACACGAGTATCTCTCTTTTCTATTTCTTCATCTCACTTAGACTCAACTTTCCTATTTATAAACAAACTATTTTCAACTAACTGTAATCGATTATTTCATCAAGATAATCGATTATTTTAACTCTTGTAATCGATTATTTTATCCATATAACCGATTAAATTGTTCATCAGAAATCTGGAAATCTGATACGAACAGAATAATCGATTAACTCACCTTGTAATCGATTAAGCCAAGAAGACTAAGTTTTACAATGCACACATGGAATCGATTAAGTACCCATTTAATCGATTAAGCCAGACCATGCCTAAAACTTAACAATGCATGTTTAATCGATTACTAACATGTGGTAATTGGTTAAACCAGATGAACATGCAGTGCAAACAATATGCAGAAGCTTATGTAATCGATTATTTCCCAAGATAATCGATTATCACAGGAAGTTCCTAATTCTGTGTAAAGCTAATTTAATTGATTACGATCCAGTGGTAATCGATTAAAGTGTTCATAAGGCATTTTCCAGAAAACATACACAAGCCTGTAATCGATTATTTCACCTAAGTAATCGATTAAAGCAGTGGAAAAATGTTTTATACAATTCCTAATAGCCTTTATGAAATTCTATAAGTTTGCTTATTACCACATGCCTAATTCCTATCAAATGAATGTATGAATGCATGAATTATCAATAGCCAATGAGGATAATGATGCTTTATCTAATGAACCAAGCTTAAACATAATTACATATGCCATCAAATGATTGAGCATGTAAAATATCAAAACTCATTTTCTTCAATCATCTTTGAATCCTTTGCTTCAGCTTCTTTGATTCTAACACCATCACATATCCACAAATAATTCAAACATGAATACAAACTAAAAAAAATGGAGGATGTTACATTTGTTGTGAGGCAGACACATGTGCAGAATTGGAGGGGCTTGCACCTTTGCTGTCATACTACACAGTCTACTTCCATGAGGTCCTAGCATCATTAGCATCAAGCTTTCTGATGAGCCTTTAACCTTGGAACAAAGTCTTCCAATGTGGGAGTAGTTGTCCAGTTGTGTCTTGTATCCTCTATTGGGCATGTCTTCATTGAAGCAAAGCTTGAATCCTTTCTTCTTCCCTTGATCACAGATGTGCAGTCTTGGACAGACTCTGTTAAGCATCATCTTGATGTTAGTGCATCTACTGATGTAGAGTCCAGGGGGATAAGCAATTGTCTGATCCCGCTTTGTACATCTGCTTTAAGATTCCTCCTATCATATCAAGATCTTGTTGGAGGGTCATAGGTAGGTAGGGTTGGAGGGAATGAATCTATTGCGAGGAGTCAAAATATGCACTTCCTTAGACCACAGTGTTTGAGGAGTGGGATTCTCCTTGGAAGGATCCATACTGATGACTGTTGCAGGCAGAGTGAGCCCTTTGTGCCTTGTAGTGAGGATAACTAGAAATGATTGCTTGCTTCTGCTTTTGCTCAGTTGGCATAGGGGATGTAACGCCTTTCTTTACTCTTTCGTGCTTGATTGATTTTAGATGAAATCTTGTGTCCACTTTGTATTAAAATTAGATTAGTATATATATATATATATATATATATATATATTTTTTTTTTTTCGAAAATTTATTTCGCTTTGCTTGTAATATTACTAGTCGCTTATATCTAAACGAATTCTTTCTCTCTACGGTTTAATTAAAAGAATAAAGTACAGTTCAGCAATACAGACCATAGAATAGTTCATTATATAGTCCAAATACAAGCCAATATAAAATACAAGGAATTTAAATTTGGTACAGGTCATCAACGTATCTTCATCATCTTTTCTTTAAAATCCTTCACTGCTTCACTGTTCATCTGCTCGCCCAAATGAATTGGGGTCATCACAGGTGTCAACCACAGACACAAGTAGGGTAAGTTTATGACGAACAAAGTTTGAATAAAAACATATATAACAGAATACATACGTATATATTTATAAAATAACAACACAGAGGATTTGCCTACAGATTAAATTACCTCATCTACACAGCACATGAATTAAGTCATACAATTTACTCATCAACAGATATTCTACATACTCATCATGTAATGTATAGAATGCATGCTCATCTTTTTATATGATGCATGACTGAGATCTCAGATTCTCATCACATGGCCATAGTCAAGATAGCCCCATCCCAGTGGCACAGAATTGGATCGAACAATCGGGGTAGGTCAGTGTTGCAAAAAGACTCACACCTACACTACATGTGATCATCATGGGTAGGTGATCTCTCCACTGTGACTACCCCCTAGCTTAGACACCTTTTGTCTAAACTCTCGTCTCAATCCTCAGCTATCTGACAAACAACATCACGGCTTAACCCCCGTAGGGCAACACGGCTTAACCCCCACAGGGCATATGCATATGAAACATGCATGAATAATCATTTTTATCACATCTTTTCTCATTAATATTATTCTTCTTATATGTCTCATACATCTCAAAGCTCAACATCTTTGAAAACTCATGGCATATGCTTTTAAAAATAATACGTAAAGCTTCTTTCAACCATCACATAAAGCTTTACACAACAATCTAAGCATATAGCCATAGTTTAACTCATCATTTTCATCATCAACATAGTACACATCAAAATCATAAAACCAATTATATTTCTTTTAAATTTCATATAGATTCGTAAGACACCAATCAACATATTATTCTTAGCAAAGTATATAAAATCACTCGACCACAAACATATTATTCTTAGCAAAGTGTATAAAATCACTCAACAACACACAAACAAATTTCATCCATTGTGACAAATTATCAAACACATGGTGTGTAATCTTGTATTCATAGAAACACCTTTAAAGAGAGCTACTTAAACCTTAATTTTTATAAGGTTCAATCTAATTCTAAGAATAAATAAACATATATTTTTTTAACTAACTTCTATTCATCAAATCCAACATAGAAACATGGAAGAATTCTAATCCTCATCAAAGTGATAACAACATATTCTAGTAAATACACAACTATTTTCTTAAAGTTAGCTATACTACCTCTACCTTTTGATTTCTTTTAACTTTCCTTTACTAAATTAGATTCAAATTTATTATCCAATACCCCTTCCTTGATTTAAACCAAGTTACTTAAACAAATAGTCATTCAAGCTCTTGAAGACAAATCATCAAACACCTAGAGTACCAAGCTTAGTTCTTCATGAAACCATCTAAGAATCTTAACATAAAACCTATTCAAACTTTGATTATCATAAACTTCCCATACCTTTGCCTTCCTTAGGTTTTTTGGACAGCTTTTCCTTATTTGAAGTTGAAGAATCCTTGCTCCTAGAGTTCCTTGATCTTTATGTGGGCATTATAAGCATATAGGCCTTGATTTTTGCTCTAGGTGAAAGGTATAATTTGGAAGAGATAAAATGAGAGGCTTTAGGAGGAATTGTGCACGGTTCAAGCTCTCTTAGAGCTGCCCAAATTCTGATTCCAACCCCTTTTTATAGGGTGCTTAAAGGCTTGATTTTTTCTACAAAAATCTAAGTGTTATAATGGCCACTTTCTACTTGTTTCATCCTTATTGGCTATGGTTTTTCAACCTTACAAGTGTCCAATTTCTTGATCCTTCTTCACTCCTCTTCTGTTGGCACGTTGGTTTCCAAGGCTTGGAGAGTAAGCCATGCAATTTCCTTGCTTCACGTGGAGTTTATTAGCTTTAGGTGGAAATATCTCTTAAAGTCATGATAACTTGATTTCCAAATGGTCCAATTGCATGTTACCTTAGTTTTTAGCCCTACAAGTGTCCTAAATCTTGATTCTTCTACACTTCTCTTTGCTCTTAGCTTGTTTGCATGTGGAGTTTGGCTTGTAGATCAAGTCTTCAATTGCTTTCTTATGTGAAATGCTAGCTTAGTCACAAAATCCCTTCAAAAACCCCATTTTATTAAAATACTCATCCTAGATTTTTTAACCGTTGGAACTCTTTGAAATTTTACGAGTATACTCCTATCTCAAATGTCTAAGTTTTGACCGTTGGGATTTTGGAAATAAGGCCTAGAAATGTCCACGTATTCTGTCAAAGAGAACAAAATAAAATTTGCTTTAAATATCTCTTAAGCATTAATGATTAACTTTCTACTTGGACCAATGGAAATGGCTAGGCTTCTTAATTCTCCATGTGTCCATTCTTGAATGTTTCTAAAGCTTTTCTCCCTTGATATTGTATCATACGGCCAAGGCTTGATCTTAGAAAACCAAATCAACAAATTTTCCTTTTATTTCATGTAATAGCAAAATTCTAATTTCTTATTGGTCCCATTTTGCCTTGAATGATTAAAATTACTAAACCAACTTATTTAGAACACTTATTCCTCCCATAATTAAAGAAAATTCTATAGATTATGTCCATACTTTTCTTATAATTTTATGATACCTGAGTTAGTTTATATCAAGCTCTTTTCAAACTATTTTCCAAATTTTTTTTAGAAATTCCTGTTTATGGTTCTCTGCCACCAACCATGTTGATAATTTTTTGTCTAAAAGTATTTTCTCCAATACTGAGATTCCCACAAATTTCTAAAGTCATCTTGGTCAATTTTTGACCTAAAGGGTATTTTGGTAATTTCACCATTCACCTAGGGGTATAATCGTTATTTCTAACAAATGTTTAGGGTATCTCTGCAATTGTCATCCTCAAGATATTCTTGTAATTTCTAAAACATCCCAGGATATTTATGAAATTTCCTCCTTAAAATATTTTGCTAAAATACCTAGGGGTATTTTGGTCATTTCCAAAATGTCCAGGGGTATTTTCGTCATTTTCCCCGAATCTTTTATATTGCCTCTGATCAACATTTTACCTTAGTAATTGACTGTGATTCCAAAATTTTGGGGTGTTACAGGGGACATACAAGTGGTTCTGGTGGTACCAGTGGGCATCCACTAAGGACCCATTTTGACTAGGTTGGGATACACTGGTCTAGTCCATGATGGAGTATCCAAAGCCACTATGGCATCTGGGGCTAGAGCTTCATATTCAGTAGATATAGAGTATGGATATGATCATACTTTGTCCATTGAGGTGGAGTCACTATCTTATGATGTCTAAGGATAGGTTCCATATGTGGGCGCTTAATGATCTTGCTCTTAGGGTATATGTTAATTAGAGAGAGACTTCTTAGTCTGCAACTAATATTGCCTTGTTTCTCACTACCTTACCTGCCTTGTCTAGCCTGTTTCTGAACACCTACTTAGCACCATTTACTTTATTTCCCTGTGGTAGTTCTACAAGCTTCCAAACGTCATTCATTTGAAATTGTTCAAGTTCCTCTTGCATGGCTTTTACCTAGTTCTCATCTTCTATAGCATTATCAATATGCTTGGGTTCCACTTCTGAAATGAAAGTTGTGTAACCTTGTTGTCTAAGAGATCTTCTTGTCTGGACTTTGGTTAAGGGATCTCTAATGATTTGACTCTCTAGATGGTTCTTCCTTAGAATTTGTCTAGTTGATTCTCTTTCTTCTTAAGGTTGTTCTGTTATTTGATTGGATGTGACCATTCTTGTAGATTGTTCTATCGCTGGTCCAATACCTTCATCCAATCTTATATCTATAAAAGATTCATCAAGCTCTAACATTTTTGTATCAAGCTTTATGTCCTTAAATTTTACATGAATAGCTTATTCCACAACTGAGGTTCTAGAGTTGTAAACACTGTATACCTTGGATGTTTCAGAGTACCCAAGTAATGTTCTGTTATCACACTTAGAATCAAAATTTCCCAAGTTGTCCTTGATGAAACACTGGCATCTAAAAGAATGGAAATATGAAATGATGGGTTTTTGTTCTTTCTACAGTTCATAAGGAGTTCTTTTTCAAATGGGTCTTATATAAATTATGTTTTGTAAATAATAAATAGTGTTCACTGCTTCAGCCCAAAAGTGTTTGGGTGTAGAGTTGTCATTGAGCATGGTCCTACACATTTCTTGTAATGATCTATTTTCTCTCAACAACATCGTTTTGTTGAGGTATTTAAGTAGTTGAGCAGTTATGAAGAATTCCATTTTCTTCACAGAATAGATGAAAGCTCTTATTTTCAAAATCAACACTATAATCACTTTTCATTGAAGTGATGCATACTCCTTTTTCATTTTGAATCCTTTTACATAATTTAACGAAGACCTCAAAGGATTCTTTCTTATGAGTAAGGAACATAACCCATGTCCATCTTGAGTAGTCATCCACTACTCCTAGACCATATCTCTTTCCACAGACAAAGGTTGATCTAGTTGGATCAAACAAATCAATATGTAACAGTTTGCTTGAAAATGAGGTTTTAATCTATTTCCCCTTTTAACATGCTTCATAAAGTAAATCATTTATTTCCCCTCAGGTAAGTTGCAACCCTTAGAGATACCCTAGTGGAAGTGGGATAGTATCTCCATGGATTTCATTGTAGGGCTATCTAAAACCCTGAGAGTTTTAGCTTCTATCTGGGTTATTGTTGATAGATTGACCAAATCTGCTCATTTTATCTCCATCAATATCAAGTTTTCCTTAGAGAAGTTGACCTTCTTGTATATTAGTGAGATTATCATATTACATGGTGTGTTGTCTAGCATAGTATTTGATAGAGATCCTAGATTCACCTTTAGGTTTTGGGAGAGTCTGAACAAAGTGTGAACCAAGCTTAGGCTAAGTTCAGCCTACCACCCTCAAACTGATGGTCAGACTGAACGGACCATTTAGTAGTTGGAGGACATTTTGAAGGGGTGTGTATTAGAACAAAAAAAGGGATTCGAAGAGTTTTCTGCCATATAACAATAGTTTTCATTCTACCATTGGCATGGTTCCCTACAAAGCTTTGTATGGTAGAAGGTGTAAGACACCCCTGTGCTTGCTATAACCTGGAGATAACCTCACTTTAGACCTGAAGTGGTATAATAAACCACTGAGAAGTTCAAGTTGATCCAAGAGAGAATGAGAACTGCTTAAAGTAGGAATAAGAGTTATAAGGATAAGAGGAGGAAAGACCTGGAATTCGAGGTTGGGGATCATGTATTCTTGAGAGTCACTTCGTGGACTGGGGTTGGTTGAGCTTTGAAATCCCAAAAACTCACACCTCGTTTTATTGGTCCCTTCCAAATTCTCAAAAGAGTCGACCCTGTGGCATATCAAATTGCATTATCCCTATCCCTTTCTAACCTCCACAATGTCTTTCATGTGTCTCAACCCCATAAATATATCCATGATCCATCTCATGTGGTCGAATTAGATGACGTTCAAGTAAAGGAAAACTTGACATATGAAACATTGCCTTTGAGGATCGAAGATCGATGAACAAAGCACTTAAGAGGGAAAGAGATTCTATTGGTCAAGGTGATCTGGGGAGGAACATCAGGAGATAAGGCAACATGGGGAACTAGAGAGTCAGGTTGGACAACTTGTAAAACAACTATCTGCGCATAGAAGTGGACCTTTTTAAGCAAATACACAAGCTAACCCAAAAGAACCAAGGGAGTGTTTTAGAGTGGATGTCTTGGATGAAGTAAATTCTGATTCCAAGAGGTTAATTCAAAGAAATGATTGTTCAGAGAAAACATTGACTGAAGCATTTGAGGAGATGAGTGAATGTGAAGAAAATGAAAAATCAGATTATCTCCAACAACTAGATGCTTTCAAGGAAATTCCTTACCAGCAATCTCTCTTTGAAGAATTGTCAGAGGAAAAGAAGAATCAAGAATCAATAAAGGAGGTAAACGCAGTACCTCAACATTTGAATTATGTTTTTCTTGCAGGTGATTCAAAGACACCAGTTACCAATGATTTAAGTCTTTTTGAAAAAGAAAAGAAACTGGTGAAAATTATGAAGGAAAAGATAGAAGCCATTGGCTCTCCATTATTGTCCAATTGTTGGAAGCCTGGGCCATAACAAAGGCGTCCAGCTAAAAAGATGTTAAAGAAGCGCTCCTGGGAGGCAACCCAGTGTTTTTAAGCTTTGTTTTAAATTTGTGTCTTATGTTTTTGAATTATATTTCTTAACTTTACTTTTGAAATTTTATGTCTTACGTTTTTAAACATATCATCTGTTTTGTTAGAGCTACCATTTCAGGGCTTGGGGATAAGTCTATTTTTAGGAGGAAGGAGAGCAGATGAGGATGAGGACATGATAGATCCTGCTGATTATCTCGATGGAGGAGACTGAGCTCCTCAAAACCATGATCTTCAAAAATCTGTGACATAGTCTTTATGTTTCTTTACTGCGTTTTATTAAATTTAGTACTTTATTTCCTTAATTACTTTTTGCTGAAATAATTACATACGTTTATGATTTTTATTGGTTTTGTTATGCGCAACTCTATTGGTGTACACAGAGGGTTCCCTCTTTTTGGAAGTACACATTTTTGATAAATTTTTGTTTTATTAACAATAGTATAGAATATGTGTAAAACTTTTTGGGACCTAAAAGACAAACTTTTCTAAAACCATAACATGTTTTGAAAAGAATCAACAGATTTGAAAAACTGCTTTTTAGATCAGAACTCTAAAAAAATTATTTTTGAAAAAAACTTGAGAAAGAAAAACAAAGGAATGACTTTTTAAATACTAAATGAAGGCATATATGTTTACATGAATTTAATAATGAAAAACTTTTAAAAACACTTATTTGATTTAACATGAAAACGTGTCTTAAGCTTAAGTGACTGAGTGCACCCACATAAATTGTATTGAGTGTCCTCACTGATATGATCTATAGTTGATTTTACATAAATTTCTAATTGTCATGACATATGATGCATGGATATGATTTAGGCTTTCTTTCTTCTTGAACATTTTAAAGCCACTGGCCAAAAAGCTATCCCAATATATGATGATTTACCACTTGCTAGCCCTTTTGAGCCAAAACACTTATGATTTTGTTGGAACACTAACCTAGGATAAGAATTTCCTACCTTACCTTGGGTTAGAAGAGCAAAAGGGATTTTTTTTGGAAACTTTTATCATTTAGGTGGCTAATGTGATGAAAATGCTTTGTTATTAAAAAGAGAAGAAAGAAAAAGAAAAGGATGAAAAGAAATAGGAAACAAAAAAATTCCTTGTGTTCTAAAATTGTACAAACTGTTGTAAATTCTATAAGTTGGGTGATTGGGAGGTTGGTATAAGAAACATGGATACTTGGAAGAAAAAGAAAAGAAATAGGAAATGATGATAGTTTGTTTTATCTTTGTTTGCTCTCCTATTCTCAAGATAACTTTGAATATCCAGAAAAACCAAGATTTCCTTCAAATCCAGGCCTAACCCTTAAAAGTCCTAAAGATCCATGATAATTATGCACTTTGATTTGATGGGAAATGAATTGCAAAATTGAAAATGAGAAGAAACACTTACCCGTGGGAGAAATAAACACCTTTGAGAGGTTTTCCTCTATTTGAATCGATCAAGTGTTTCCTCTGATGTTCTTTAGAAATGAAGTGTAAATTGATCTTAATCTCATTTGGTTTGGTAAATTCCATCTTTTGTGTTTTCAATTCTCATGGTTGATTACTTGAAAAATATGTTCTGATCAAATTAAAAATTGATTCTTTACAAAGCACGTTTTTAATATAGAAACACTTCTTTTTAGACTTCTAGTATTTGTAGTTTTATTTTCCTTACTTTGCTTGAGGACAAGCAAGATTCTAGGTTAGGGGGAGTGATAAGTGTCATATTTTAGTAAAAACAGGGTTATAATGCTAGGCACTTATCTTTTGATTTTAGTAAATTTCTTTTATTAAAATTACCCTAAACCTAGTTGTTCTATATTTTGTAATTATATAGGGTGTTATTCACATTTTGGAAGATTCATCCACTCAAATCCAGATATTTTATAAAAGTTCAATGGTATCCGAAGCATCCAAGTAACTAAAACAATCACAAAAGGGCAAAAAGGGGCAAAAAGGACATTTCCTGAAGCAAATTCGCCCAGAACTCACCTAGGCTAACACCTTTCTTCAACATTAAGACTTTAACTTGCTTGGGTGAGTGATTCATGTGTATTTAGCTCGCTTGGGCGAATGGCTATTTCCAGAATTATGTATTAACTCGCTCAGGCGAGTGAAACAAGGCTAAAAAACTCGCCTGGGCGAGTGGACCTAAGCTGGTCACCACTTTCTATAAATAAGCATGCAAAGTGAAGATGGAAGCATGGTTTTTTGGAGGAAGAATGTGAGAAACAGCCCGAGAGGCTTAGAGAGAGGTGAGAGAAGAGAGAAAAGGAGTGGAAACTCTACATAAACGGGTGGGGATCGCTACCTTCGTCATGTCTTATGTTGATCTCTTGCTCTACACCATGATTGGTTAGTTTCTCCTAAGGATTAGATATAATCTTCTTACCCTTATGTATCTCTTTTGATATTTGATATATGTATGAATCTTTTCTACTCATTCTGGTAATTTCATTCTATTCTTAATGCTTGATTCTACTTGATCACTAGTTTCATGAAATTAGATTCTAAGCTTGACTGGAAAGTGCCCTTAGGATTTAAACTGAATGATTTTACTCTTTATGTTACGTTGCTAGGAATAGAGCATAATGCTTAGATTTCAAATAGCACGCGATTATGATTGTAATGCTGGGATATGTACTTCATATGCGAGGGATCGATATTCAGTAAATATCCTTAGAATTCTCAAATGCGAGGGATCGATTTGAGGTGAATTAATGTGTGCATCAGTAATGATGGAAAATGATTATTTATACATGGTAATATTAATTGAATACTGAGAGTATGAATGATGAAAATTAATCCTACGTTCTCTTCAATTAATTTCATTTTATTAGTTCCATTATTTCTTTAATTTCCGACGCACTATTTACGTTATTTCCGTTATTTGCGTAAAACCATCAAACTTCGACCATACTTGTTGTACATAAACTATTAAACTGTTACTTTTATTTAAATTAATTGAGTAACTCAAGTTCCTGTGGAGATGATCTCTTATAAATTCTGTAACCTGCAACGATAATTGGTATGCTTGCCAAAAGTCTAACAACTGGTAATCGATTAAACCAGTGAGAAAATATTTTTCCAAAACTTGAAACATTGAACACTTGGCTTTTTATGCATTCATGAAAACCTTGTGTTTCAGAAAATCTTTTTATGAAAATATGAATGCAAACATGAATGAGTTTTATGCAATGAATCATAGGATGGCTCATCTTAGACATACAAAATTTACATATGTCATTCAATTGAATTGGCATGTAAAGCCTAAACATTTCATAGTCTAAGAACCTCAGCTTCTTGATCCTCTTTAGCTCCCCCTGACTCTAACAGTCTCCTCCTTTTTGGCTTTGATCATGCCAAACTTCAATTGAATATCTTGATCCTTAGTATTCTTTTAGGAGAGAGTTTTCGGGAGCGTTTACTTGAAACCTGAAAAAGAATCAGCTTCTAGCCAAGACCAAGTTTCAAGTATTCTTTGCATAAACTCTATACATAATAAACATTTTTATTGCTCCCCCTTTCTTATGTAATTTCATATCATTTCAGATTAAGAGCAATGTTTATCAGTTTAATCAGAGCAAAAGTTCATTTATTTTTCTCCCCTTCTTTTCTCTTACTCTCCCTACACCCTACATATGTTCATTTTTCTCCCCCTTTTGGCTTATCAAAGATAAAATATTCCAACAATAGTGAAATAAGCAAAGGAAGATTTAAAACAACATAGAGCAATTTTATTGATTAATGATTGAAGTGCATACATGAAGGTTAATCATCAAAATCATGGCTGAAAATGAGAAAATAGAAACAACACAACCAGAAACTAAACAAGACAACCACTAAGCTGAAGGTCATCAAAGTCCTTGAGACTCATCCTAGTCTCTATGTTGCTTAGCCTAGAGGTAATGTCTTCAAGAGAAGAATGAACATCAGCTGAATGTTCATGATGCAGAGCTATCATTGCATCCATCTTTTGAATCATGAAAGATTCAAAAGTACTCCACTACTGCTCAGTAGGTCTAGCTTTAGCATATTTTTCCTCATTAGCTTCTTAATCCTCATCAGCAACTCCTTAAGGAGCTTGAGCTCCAACCATGGTCTATCCATTTGGGGTTTTCATCAATCCCAACTTGGTGAGATGCTTTACAGATATGAGGTTGGTAATGTTGGTGGTGTTGTCTACAATTTCATTAGTCACGTCAATCTCAAAGTAGCCAATAAACCTTGAGATCATGACAGCATAGGGAAACTTATAACTCAACAGCCTCTTTGCCTTCATCATGGTTTCTTCAATAGCCAAAACCCAATTGATTTGAGTTCCAGTTTTCATCCCATACACCAACTGAAGATCATCATCAGTGATCTGAGCATGGTTGGTTGATCTAGGTGTAAGGATGTAAGGGATGATGCAGTGAAGAAGCTTATCTTTTGCAGTCATGTGACCAACACCCAATCTATTTCTTATTTGAGCATTTGGATCTAGCAACATACCTCTATAGGTATCCATCTTTGAGTAACCTCCAATTTCTTCTTCAAACCTCCAAACACCTCCAAAAGAGATGCGGTAATAAGTACCCTTCATTTCCAGCAACTTGGTGAGACCTTGTGCTTGTAGCATCTTAGGGAAATTTAATCCCTCAGAGACAAACCAGTCAAGTGTAACGACCTAATATATATATTTCTGGATAACTTTTATTTGTGTTTATTAGTAAGAAGCGTATAAATTAGTTAAAATTGTAAGTAGGTATAAATTTTTAAGGGTGAAATTCTTGTTCATAAAACCAGACTAATTTCTTGATTACATCACATCTTGTTGTACCAAAACAAGATTCACCTTACTTCACCATAGTTCCTAAGTAATATACAAAAGTTAAAGATTAAACATTACCCATAATTTATAATACTTTAAAACATACTAGTACTGGAAAACCTAATGACTGTATATTTTCTAATTACGATCCTTATTTATTTTCCATATACCAACGTTACCCCTTCCTCAGCTCAGAATTTTTCCCCTACGCTCTCCTTAGCATCAGACTCATCATTCAGATTCATGTTTCCTCCTTGACTTGGGACGAAGGGAGGATTCACGTTATGGTTTCTAGAAGATATGTTAATAGGTTCCATTGGTGGATTCGGGTAGCCGTTGTAACACCCTGAAATTTCGATAACTTAAAATATACGTGTGATGTATTTCTTGTATTATTTGATTTATTTATTAATTAGGATTAGTTGAAATATTATTTAAATTATCCATGTGCCATTGCTTGGTGTAAATGTCAAATATGTGTAGTTTGTTCGAGCTGCGTTGTAATTGAGTGATTCCGACTGTGACCTGAAAACCTGTTTCAGTAAAATCACAATTTTGGATTGGTTAACCGTTGGATCATATTCAAATTATAACTATACATTCCTAACCGATATAGGTAACTTTTGACCGTTGCGATTGTCAAACTATCATCGAAAACGTGAGAAATTAATTTTTTACTGTAGCAGAAATTCTAGAATCTGGTCAGCTCGCCTAGGCTAATTTTTGAGGTACTTTTGCTCGCCTGGGCGAGTAAAGGTGGTGTTAAATACGTATTTCAGCCTCCAAATCACAAAAATGGAGTTTCTTCCTCCTCCAAACAGCTCCCAAGCTTCCCATCACCCTCATCCACCACCCATAGCCACCGGAGACCACCACGGGCTGCCGTTGCTTGCCATGGGATCCCGACATGGAGAAGAACCCTTTAATTGGAGCGGAATCTTCGAAGCTCTTCTCAAAGTTTTGGTAGAGAACAAAGCTTCTAAATCCTTCTTTCTTGGTTTCCTTGAGGTAATCTTAGTTTCTTTTGTCTTCTTCTAGCTAGTTTAAGCCTATTTTGATATCTCTTGTGATTCGGGTACTGTTATTGGCTGTTTCTATACTTCCTTTGAAAACCCTTTGAAAATGAGATGCTGTAAAAGTATCCTTTTTATGAAACTAATATCATTTCTGTGATCCTTGTTGAACCCTGGTCACATTGGTGTGATCGGGATTTCAAAATGATGTCTTTTGATGTGGACTCTCAAAACACCATTTTAGCCTCTTTTTAAATTTGAGTGGGTATTTGACCCCGAATACTAACGTTAGCCTTATTTTTGAAATCTATACTAAATTATCTTCAATTTGGTATATAGAGCTCTATGTTCGAGCCAAAGCACGTGAACTTGAGAGATCCCAAAACAACATTTCAAGGAGCTAACAAAATAATATAGATAGGTAAGGGAGTTTATTATTTAATTATAGTTTTGGTACCATAGTTGGGGGCTAGGGAGTCCAACTATGAAGATAACTATTTGTCCCTGTTGTGTGCTGGTTTTTGAGAAAAATTTTAACTAATGGGATGCGATGTATTTATGATTGATGTGTGTTTGTCCCTGTGTGTGTGCTTGTTTTCAAGACAAATGATGTTTTTAACTAATGGGATGCAGTGAAATTATTATTGATGGATAAAACTGTGAATGATGTTGTTGTTGTAATTGATAGGATTTTTGGGGAAAGTCTTAATTACAGAGGAGACTCTGCCCAAAATTTTATAATGTGTTTTTCTTATTTAATTCTTTATGAAATTTTTTAATGGGCATAAGAGTGTGTTTTCTATATTGTAGTCCTTCTCTTTAATTTATAATTTTCTTAAAATACAAGTCTAGTGGTAATATGGATTGTGGATGAATGAGGTGATATTGATGTCATTAATAACGTTGAAATGAGATGTTATTGATGTGTTGATGATGATTGAATGAGATAATGATGAAGTGTTTGATGATGTATAAATGATATAATGATGATGTGGTTTATGATGGTTAAATGAGATTATGATGAAATGGTTGTTAATGTTGAAATAAGATGAATTTGATATATATGATGATGATATTGAGATGATGTGATATGTATGTATATTGATACCCATGGGGGGTGCATGATTGGTCATCCTTGCGGGGAAGAATTTGTTCCTGGCCATGATCATGAATTGATAGTGCCCATGATTATTGTTATGTGATGTGGATATACATGGATACCCATGAGGGTGTATGACTGGTCATCCTTGTGGGGAAGGATTTGTTCCTGGCCATGGTCATACATTGATGGTGCCATAGTTGTATACTATGTATATACACGTGGGGTGCAATGACCAGTTGGTTATCCTTGCGGGGAAGGATTTGTTCCTAGCGCCAGTCAGTGCATCAGTGAGCCCACATTGGTGTGTTAGGTATGTACATGGGGGGTGTATGACTGGTCATCCTTGTGGGGAAGGATTTGTTCCTGGCCTTAGTCATACATTGATGATTCCCATGTTTCATACTTCATGTGCATGGTTGAAAATAGAATGAAGGCACGTGCGTACCTATGGGTTTCAGTGGGCTGAGAACCCAGGTACTAAGGGGTCATTAGGTTTGGAATTCCCTAGCAATGCTGGCTGATCACCGGTTGGGGAATGGCCAGTGCACGACAAGGTGGCCCTGATCGGCGGTGAATCATTTTTCCTGTGAGAGGCTATTTCCAGGATATGGGGCCACATTGCATGCTGATAGATGAGTCAGGTGCATGCATCATTCTATACATTATTGTTTGAGTTGTGAAATGCATTGGATGATTGGTTTATTGAGTGTGTATTAGAATCATGGATTTTTGTTAATGATTGTGGTGGGTAATGTTGTTTCCTTCCCAATTGCTGATATTTGATGTTTGTTGGTTTTATATAATAAACTCACCCTTGCATTTGTTGTACTGTGTGGTTGGTACCTGTGATGATCGCGAACTTTCATTCGTGTGAGCAGATAAGCAACAGTAGGTGACCTTGGAGGAAGATCTTCTTTTTGGTTGGAGCCGCCAAGCCTACATGATGAAGTTAAATTTCTTTTTGGAGAAAGAGTTATTGTATCTGATGCCTATTGATCTTGTATAATAAACCCTTGCAATGTTGTACTGTGTGGTTGGTACTTGTGATGATCGCGAACCTTCGTTCGTGGGAGCAGTGAGTAGCAGTAGGTAATACTGGAGAGAGATCCTTTTGTTAGAGCTGCCAAGTCAACGTGGTAACGTTGGAATTCATTTTGTAAAAGAGTTGTGTTTTGTTATCAACTCTTTCTTAGTTGGTTCCTTGACTCTTTTTGGTTGGGCATGTAAATTCCAGGCTTAAATACATGTAAAAACTAAACTAGGTTCTGACATGTGAATGACATATAGTGGTTCAATGATATATGTGTATTTATTTATTTACGTATTTGTGCGATGTCTGGTGAGTGTAGTATCGCGAAAAATTTACTCTCATTTTCATAATCAAATTAATAGAGTTTTCATTAATAATTGAAAATTATAAGTTTAGAGTAGTGATATCGTAGCGACTAAGTGGGTCATCTATAAAACAAATGAGACAAAATCTAGTGAGAAATAAAATTTCTCAGTAGGCAAGACTAAACCACGAAATAAGTTAGTACATTCGTAATTCATCAAATAATTTCAAATAACATCAATAAATAACCATTCAAACAATATGCATGCATTAATGAAATTCCAGGGTGCACATGGTCTCTACATATCGTACTGTATGTAGATACAACTCGTACTGGATGTAGTACGCTGCAGCCGTCTTACGCTAATCATGCATGAATAATTCTATTTGTTTGCACCTAGTCTCTACATCTTGTACTGGATGTAGTATCGGATCCTATTTCGCAAATCTCATACTGGACTCAAAAATATGAATCAATATATAACATCACATAAAATCCATAATACCATCCATGAGCAAACTCATACATTCTCATGGAAAATTTCCTCACAACTTCATAATATACCAAGTTGCATGGTTTGGCTACCTCACCTTATTCAGTCAAAATATTGCCAACTTGTGCATGGCAAGAATAATATTCTTAAGCTAAAGACAAACATGTTATTAATCTAGCTAGTAAACCATAATATACCTTCTAAATAATTTCTAATTCTTTTACACTATCACAATAAAAGATTAGAACTTAACCTAGACCTTATGTTCTTTTCAACTTACCACCCTAATACTTAATTATCAAAACTGAATCATTTGAGTGATTAAACCTTTCATCCACCTTCCATTTAGCCTCTACTTCTTAAATCTAATTTAAAACAGTTCCAACATATATGTGTGTATATATAATACATACATACATACATACATACATACATACATACATATATATATATATATATATATATATATATATATATATAAGCAAACAGTCCAAATTCTATAAAAAAAAACAAGTCCAAAGGTCACCAAAGATCAAGTTCAAACATTAATAAAATTCCAACATGTCAATCATCAACCTATCCTAATCTTAAATCAACATAACCACATCATAAAATACCCTTTAATGATCCAAAAATTCAGCCTACTAGGGTTAGCCATAAATCTGCACCATTACACATAAAGATTAGTCCAAATAAACTCTTAATTAAAGATTAAAGCCTAGCCTACCTTAGATGAAGTTGTGTCCAAATTTTTCAAGTATGGAAGCCTTAGGATAGTTTATATGAAAGAAAAGAAGAAAATTATAGGTATAGAACACTAAGGAGTGAGGTTACGGTTATGAGTAAGTGAGAAAGTGAACAATAAAAGCAAGGAGCAAGGTGAAAAGTGAATGGGCCTTGGGTGAGCTTGGATGTTTGTACGTGTAACATTTTGTGGTAACATAAGCTATTTATACTAAGTTATTTAGTTAGGTATTAAATGAATTAGTTAGATTACAGCTAGGTTAGTATTTAGTTCAGTTACAAGGTAACTATCTTAAAGATGTTATCCTAATCAAATCATTACAATTAATCCTTCATTTATGGCTTAAGTGCACGTGTAGTTTGCTAAGTAAATTGATTTCATTTGCTTGGTGTCTAGAATTACATATACATGGATGAAACTAGATTTTATTTTTTTAAAGCAAGATTCCTTCATTTAATGCTTGGTATCCACGTTGATTGCCACCTTAAAAGGTTGGTTTAAGAAGCTTGTTTTTATTTTTGTCTTATTCTCTTTATTCATTGACTACCCATTGACTAATGTATACCACTTCCATTGCTATTGATTCATTTATCCATGCATACTTCAATTAAAAAAATATTCCTTTGGCTGCAGCATGTGAATTTTGGAGTCTTCAAGAAATAAAATTCTGATTGGTTAGCTGAAAATTTTGCTTCCAAGTTAGATAGCTAAAAATCTCACCTTATATGTATTGGTTCTTCCTATAATTTGTACAAACCTTCAAGTAAATAAATTCCCATCTTTTAGTATGTTAAACTAGAGTTCCTAAGCTTTCTAACAAGGTATCACATGCCTCAGTTGGAGTTCTAAAACTCTAGATATAGTATTTTAAAAACAAAACTCCAAAGTTGCCAGTAGGCTCAAATTCCACACTAACATCCCTATTGTTTTTGTGACTGAAAGTATTAAAAAATCCAATTTTAGCTACATTTTTTATATGTTAGAGTTAACATCTAGATATTTAATTTCATACATCATAAGCGTAATTTGAGTAAGAAATGAGAGAGATATGAATTTTTAAAAACAGGTGGCAGTAGTTGTTTTTGGTGTGGACAGTTTTGGACAGCTTGTGTTCAAATAAATTCTATCCTATCCTTCTTGTATCAAACTATCATCACATATCCATAATTAATTCAAACATAAATATAGGCTCAAAATAAAAATTTGAGGATGTTACATCAAGCTCCACATATTTAGGAGGTAGAACAAACTTTGTGGCATTGAGCTGCATGGAATTGTTTCTTTCTACCTCAGTGGAGAACCAAGTATCTAACCTGTTCTTAGTAGCCTTAGAACTTTGTCTTGATTTTTTTTAGCTTCTTAAAGGAAGATGTTTGTTGAGACATGGTAATTTCGAAATAAGGATAGGCAGAAATTTAGTAGTGATGAAGAAGGAGACACAGAGCAAAAACTACAGAAACTTTCTTAGGGAGTACAAGAGATTTTTGGTGTGAGAAGTTGTGCTCATGGATTATGAATTTATAGAGCCATTCCTTGTTTAAAATTTTAATTTTGAAATCATGGTAACTGCTCTCACGTATTCCAATGTAGTTTGGATTCACTGAACCAAGATTTGAATTTGAATTTAGAGATAAGGTTTCAGTTTTTCTTCCATTCAAAGTTGTGCAGATTTGCAGAAACGACTGAAGTAATCGATTTTGAAACCCCTGTAATCGATTATTCCAAAGCAAAGGTATACCTCTAAACTTCATGTAATCAATTAATTCGCAATAGCAATCGATTACTCTAGAGAGTTTTTAACCTGTAATAGCCCAAAACCCTCATGTAATCAATTAATATGTTCGTGTAATCGATTACATCAAGGAGCTTCTATTATAATTGATTAATCCGAGGATGTAATCGATTAAGTCAGAGAGTAAGGCCCAGTTCTTGCCTTAGGTAATCGATTACTATATGTGGTAATTGATTATTACAGAGAATTATGCAGTATGAATAGTGACTTTTATTAGGATTCAAATTTTGCTTCATGTGATGCATAATGAACTTGTGAGTTAGATTTTATGTTATTAAACACATCATTTACATGCTAATAAATATTAGATTCATCAAGAATACCTAGCATGTTTCTTAGAGTAAAGAATCTATATGTAGCAAGGGGTTTAGGGTACTTCTTTCTCATCTCTGATTCTAACTTCCAAGTATGTTCTTCCAAACGTTCTTGTCCCCATGCTACTTTTACCAATGATACAAATTTATTTCTTAGTTGCTTTACTTCTCTATCCAAAATGCTTGTCGGGGGCAAGCTCATAGTTAAATTATCTTTTAACTGCATTGATTCAGACTCTAGAACATGACTCGGGTCATAAATATATTTACGGAGTTGAGAGACATGGAAATCATTATGTAGGTTGGAGAGATTTGGTGGTAAAGCTCTTTGATGAGCTACTGTACTTATTCTTTTCAAAATTTGGAAAGGACCAATGAAACGAGGACTCAACTTTTTTTACCTTCATCGCTCGTCCTATTCCTGTAATTGGAGTAACTTTAAGAAAAACATGTTCTCCTTGTAACGACCTAAAATTATTCTAGATATTATATTTTTTTTTGGGTTAAATTTTTAAGAATCGTTAGATAATTACTATTTTATTTTTACTGAACAGATCCTAGTATAATAGTCTGAAATGTATAAATTATAGAAGTTATAAAAGTTGTTAAACTGATATATATTTCTATAATCACAGTTCATTTTTACATAGATCTTTTCTTTTGTTTAATACACCATAGACCTTAGCTACTAGAAAACACCTCAGTCACACTAGTTAGGATTATTATTTATGTACAAAACCTACAACCCATGTCTTCATTTCGGAAGATCTCTCCAATGCTCTCTTCTTTGCTGACCAAGCTAATTGGTTCTGTGGTTGGGTTAGGATAGGCAGGAGCAAACTGTAGGAATGGGTCATTGGGATTAAACAGTTCATTAAGTACAAAAACTGGAAAATAAGTGCCAAAATAAATATATGCACGTATAACTGGGTGCATGGTTACGACATAACAGTTCCTCTCCTCATCGATGTACCACCCCAGATCTAGCGCATCAAGGAATATGATGATTGAGGCCATCTAGAAATAAAACATGAAACAAATCTAGTGAGAAATAAAATTTCTCAGTAGGCATAACTAAACCACCAAACACGTTAGTACGTTAGTAAATAGTCATAAAATAATTATGCAAGCTATATGAATGCATGAAATGAATTTTCCCAGGGTGCACATGACCTCTACATATTGTATTGTATGTAGCTACACCTCGTATTGGATGTAGACGTTGTGATCATCTTACGTAAACATGCATGATTTATTCCATGTATCTGCACTTGGTCACTGCATATCGTACTGTATGTAGTCTTAGATTGTGTCTCACAAATCTCGTACTGGACTTGGAAACATAAATCAACATATCATCAATCAAGATCCATTCATAATAAAATCCATAAGCAAAATACATACCATCTGTTGTCATTATACATACCACAAGTATGGTTAAACCACCATACTATATTCAACAAAAATTATACCAACTTAGGCAGGATAATTGAATATCTTCAAGCTATAGAGAAATCATGTTAGTAGTCTAACTAATAAACCATAATATATCTCTCAAATAATTTCTAATTCCTTTAAACTTTCACAAGAAATTATGACCTTGCATGCATCTTAATCTCCTTTCACTTAATATGATGGATCATGACAGTGTTGGGTTGATATGATGGACTATTTGGCATGGTGGGGGAAGCCGGGATGGTGTAGCCGGGTGATGTATGGCTGCACCCACCAGCCATTTAAATTCCCAAATCTACCTTGCAATGAAACCCACTCTTCAAGAAACTTCAAGAACACAAGCTATCCAGCAATTCACATGAAATATGTGGCTGTTTGGAAGCTTTAATGGCAGCAATGGAAGATGGAAAAAAGGTAAGGGATGAAGGTGGATGGCACCATGGAAAAGCTTTCCAATATTCCTAGGAAGAATCGCCACAATAGCTTGAAGCCATTGATAAGAAACAAGAGGTTCTTGCACAAGAACAAGAGATAAACTCTCTACACAAATTTTAGAATTTGTAAAAATGACATCAAAAGTTTTTGCATTCAGTTTTTGGGCAGCTTATATAGCCCACAAAATTACACTCAAATGCAAGGCAAATGATCATGCAAATGATGCTTGAAATGTGAACTAAATGAAGCCTAAATGTAAGCTAATGAAACTTGAATTGAAAGCTTCATCCTAAGTGACTTCTGGGCTGAACCAACATGCCTAAAGGTGCAGTATTTTAGCTTCTAAGTACAGCATTTTAAGCCTTAGGGTGCAGCCAACAAGCTTACAAAGGTGCTACACAATTTACACACAAGTGTACCTATACCTCGTTACACAATTGCACTACAAGCCTTTTAATTTTTAACTAGTTTTGCTACTAACAAGTGCTGGAATTTATTGAATTAAATTGAACTTGAGACATCAAAATCCAGCCCTTGTCATTCTTGGGTTGGTGTGCTTCTTCATGCTTTTCCAAGTTAGCTTGGATGTGGTCCTGAAGTGCTTGAGTCCTAGCTCTTGTCATTGGTCCTTTAAAGCTCACCAAAGGAAGTGCTTCAAGCTTTCCTTCTAGACCTTTAGCTTGCAATGGACCTCCATCACCGGGATGGTTGTATCCGGGATGGGTGTAGCCTGGATGGTTGTAGCCGGGATGGTTGTATTCGGGATGGGTGTAGCCTGGATGGTTGTAGCCGGGATGGTTGTATCCGGGCTTTAATATTTCCGCAAATAGGGAAGTCATCACTTACCACCTTACTACTTCATCCTCAAATTTAATCACTCAAGCAATCATTTGAACCATTTGTCTACATACCATTCAACTTCTACTTCTAAAAATTTATACAAAACAATCCCATGATAAAAATATGAACAAACAGCCCAAAGGTCATCAAATCACTTCCAAAAATCATCAAATGTGATTCCAAATATCATTAATATTTCAACCTATAGATCATCATCTATCCTATGGTTAAAATCAACATTTTCACATCATAAAATAACCTTCAAATAACATGAATTTCCAACCTAAATAATAACCATAAATCTGCACACTTAGGCATATAAGTTAATCCAAACAATTGCTAAACTAGAGATTGAAGCCTAGCCTACCTCAAGTGAGTTTGATTCTTGAGAAGGAATGAAATAAGGGCTGTCTTCCTTGGGAAAATATTCTAAGAAATGAGGTCTTGAAAAAATAAAATGGCTGATAGGTGGGGTGCTATAAGGATGGTACGGTTAAAACAAGCAAAGGTGGTAGAAAATAGAAAGCTTGGTGCAAGGAGCAAGTGGTAGTACGATAGGTTTTGGAGATGAAATTTACGTGCAAAATTATTTGAATGGCAAGGCTATTTATACTATTTTAATTGGTTCAGTTTTAAGGTTTTTAGTTGGGTTAAAACTGGTTTTAGTAGTTTAGTTAGGTTTTAACTAGGTATTCATTTCATTGGGAGATATTATGCCTAAACCTTATCTTATGTACTAGATCTTTATTTGTTTAAGCTTTGAAATATTCTTTCCTCCTTTGATCCAATATGCACGTGGAGCTTGGCTGAAGATCAACATATCCTTTGCCCAATTTTCTTCAGCTAAATACACAACAACAATAGGCAAATATATCTTCTACACCAATTGTTTAATGTTTTAAGGAAAGATTCCATTCATTAAATGACTATGTGGTTAGGTGGAAAGCTTTGCACAAATGACCAATTTTGATTGGTTCTATAATATTTGGCTGAGATCATTCCTTGCACATAGTCCCCACTTCCACGTGAATGATCTTACAAGATGCTTCAAGAATCTTGGTTTCAACTTTGTCTCATTACCTTTATTGACTTTGCATTGATTTTGCCTTTACTTTGGTTTACCAAATTTTCTTTCTATTAATTTACTTAGATATGCTTATTCTATGCCTGTTTCACATAAATTCCTTTAGAGTATTTATTCACTTCTGATTAGTCCAAATTTGGGCTGAAGATTTGATTCCTTGGACCAAAAATTACAAGAGTTACAAGTTGCGCCCAATCCAAAAGTCAAAAAGGCTAGAATCACTTAACCAGATAGGTTCGTTCATTGTTGATTCTATACCAATCTACTAGCCCATAAATTCTCATATTTTAGTATTTTAAACTAGACTTCCTAAGATTTCTAACAAGATATCACATGCCTTATTTGGAGTTGTAAAACTCTAGCTATAACATTTTTAATTTACACTTCAAAACTGCCAGCAAGCTAAGAAATTCCATACTAACATCTCTTAATGTTTTAATTACTGCAAGCAATGCACAAACTATATTTTTCTGAATTTTTTTATATGTTATAGTAGACATATAGATCTTTAATTCCATACATCATACACCTAATTTGGATAAGAATTGAGAGAGAAATAAATTTCTCAATTCGGGTAGCAGAAATGGATAGTTTTGGGCGGCTTATGTTCAAATAAATTCTATACTATTCTTTTTGTATCCTACTATCATCACACTTCCATAATTCACTCATAAATACAAACTCAATATATAATTTTGAGGATGTTACATTTCACCCCCTCTAAAAAAAAAAATTTTCCCTCAAAATTTGTAAATACCTGTAAACAATTCAGGATACTTCTTTCTCATCTCTGATTCTAACTCCCAGGTATACTCTTCCAAACGTCCTTGTTCCCATGCTACTTTTACCAATGATACAGACTTATTTCTTAATTTCTTTATTTCTCTATCCAAAATTCTTGTTGGGGGCAAGCTCATAGTTAAATTATCTTTTAACTGTATTGATTCAGATTCTAAAACATGACTCGAGTCAGAAATATATTTACGGAGTTGGGAGACATGAAAAATATTATGAAGGTTGGAGAGATTTGGTGGTAAAGCAATTTGGTAAGCTATGGTACTTATTCTTTTCAGAATTTGAAAAGGACCAATGAAACGAGGACTCAACTTTTTGACCTTCACTGCTCGTCCTATTCCTGTAATTGGAGTAACTTTAAGAAAAACATGTTCTCCTTCTTGAAATTCTAAAGGTTTTCTTCTTTTATCAACATAATGTTTTTGTCTATTCTGAGCTATTACCAATTTCTCTCTAATCTTTTTTATTTGCTCTGTGGTTTGAGTTAACAGGTCTGGACCCAAGAGACTTGTTTCCCCAAATTCATACCAACATAAAGGAGACTGACATTTCCTACCATATAGAGCTTCAAATGTAGCCATTCCTATGCTTATATGATAACTATTATTATAGGCAAACTCTGCTAATGGTAAATATTTCTCCCAAGAACCCTTTTTGTAATGCTCCCCAAAACCTAGAAGTAAAACGGGGGTCTCTATCAGAAATCAAGGTGGAAGGTACACCATGTAATCTAACTATTTCTTGTATATATAGTTGAGCTAACCTCTCCAATGAATAAGAAATCCTAATAGGTATAAAATGAGCTGACTTAGTAAGTCTATCTACAATGACCCAAATTGAGTCGGGGCCAGAAACAGTCCTAGGTAATCCTACCACAAAATCCATAGATATACTTTCCCACTTCCACTGAGGAATTTCTAAAGGTTGCAAAGTGCCAGAAGGTTTTTGATGTTCTATTTTTACCTTTTGACATACTAAGCACTTTCCTACAAATTCTGCTATATCTTTTTTCATGCCAAGCCACCAAAACATTCTCTTCAAATCTTGATTCATCTTAGTAATTCCAGGATGCATTGTAAAATTACTCTTGTGAGCTTCACTCAAAATTTTCTCTCTTAATCCATCAATCTTGGGTACACATATTCTCTTTTAATAAGTCCATAATCCAGCATTATTTACCTCAAAATCCTGCAATTTTCCCTCTTGGACTTCAGTTAAAATTTGTTGAAAATCTGAATCTCTCTGTTGTCCTAGCCTAATGTGCTCTTTGAAATCACTAGTGATTTGTATTTGACTCAAAATGATGCTTTTAGAATTAACAAAAAATCCCAAATTAAGATTTTTGAAATTTTCTATTAATTCCATTTCCTTGATCATCATCCTAGATACATGCAAAAATTTCCTACTTAATGCATCAACTACTACATTAGCCTTTCCTGGATGATATTTTAACTCAAAGTCATAATCCTTCAGAAATTCAACCCATCTTCTCTGTCTCATGTTCAACTCTTTTTGATCAAAGAGATACTTGAGAATCTTATGATCTAAAAAGAGTTCAAATCTTACTCCATATAAATAATGTTTCCAGATCTTTAAGGCAAAAACTACTGATGCTAATTCTAGATCATGGGTTAGGTAATTGATTTCATGGGGTCTCAACTATCTGGATGCATATGCTACTACATTCCCAATTTGCATCAGCACATAACCTACACCTTTCTTTGAAGCATCACAATACACTTCAAATGCATCATGAGGATATGGCAATACTAATGCTGAAGTACTAGTTAATCTTCTTAATTCTAGAAAACTCTTCTCACACTCTGGTGACCATACAAAAGGCACATTTTTCCTAGTCAAACTAGTAAAAGGTAAAGCTATTTATGAAAATCCTTTAATAAACCTCTTATAATAACCAACTAATCCTAGAAAACTCCTAATCTCAGTTACTGTGGTTGGTCTCTCCCAATTCATGACTGTCTCAATTTTACTAGGATCTACTGAAATTCCTTCTTTAGAAACAACATGACCTAAAAATTTCACTTCCTTGGCCCAAAATTCACACTTAGATAATTTAGCATACAACTTATTTTCTCTAAGTGTATGCAATACTATTGTAAGATGCTCTTTATGCTCTTTTTCTGATTTTGAATAAACAAGTATATCATCTATAAAGACTACTACAAACTTATCTAGATAAGATCTAAATATTCTATTCATGTAATCCATAAAAACTGTTGGAGCATTAGTTAATCCAAAAGACATCACTAAATACTCATAATGCCCATATCTAGTCCTAGATGCAATTTTAGGAATATCTTCATTCTTAACTCTAATCTAATGGTATCCTGACCTAAGATTAAATCTTAGAAAATATTGCTGCTCCTATTAGCTGGTCCATAAGATCATCTATCCTAGGCAATGGATACTTATTTTTAATGCTTATCTTATTAAGCTGCCTATAATCTACACAAAGCCTCATTCCCCCATCTTTCTTTTTTACTAACAAAACTGGAGCTCCTCAGGGTTAAACACTAGGTCTTATAAATTTATTTTCCAACAACTCCTCTAGTTGCTTTTTCAATTCTTCTAACTCTAGAAGGGACATCCTATAAGGTGCCATAGATATTGGTCCAGATCCAGGAATTAGGTTAATAGAAAATTCTATTTCCCTTTCTAGAGGTATCCCTGGTATTTCATATGGAAATACATATGGATATTCTCTTACAACGATTATATTAGAGAGTTCATCAGTTGTCTCAATTACATTAGCTGATAAAAGAACATACCCTTGAATTTCATTCTTACTGGAACAAGAAACAATGGAGTTCAAATACAGACACTGGGTTTGACTATTTTCTGAAATTTATAAAGGTAAAACAATGGTTTTATTGGAACAGTCCAACAATACATGGTTAGCTATAAGCCAATCCATGCCCAAAATTACACTAAACCCAGTCAAAGGAAGACAAATCAAATTTCAGAAAAAGATTTATGATCAATTTGAAAAGCACAATTAAGATAGATTTGATTAGTAGTAATAGGTTTACCTGTAGGGGTAGAAACTAAAAGATCATAAAGTAATTGAGATAAAGGTAACCCTAATTGTATAGCGGTGTCATAAGAAATGAAAGAGTGAGTAGCACCTGAATAATATAATACAGTTAAAAATTTATCTTCAATTCTGCACTTACCCTTGATGAGATTTTCGGATTGGGATGCCTCTATTGCATTCATGGTAAAAATCCTTACAGTCTATTGAGGATGTGTGGTGCCTTGGTGGTTTTCATTATTGCAATTGCTAGCATAGTGTCCCATCTTTCCACATCTGTAACACTGAACATTTTTGCGACATTCCTGTGCCAGATGTCTTGCCTTTCCACATTGGGAACAGGTGGTTTGAGCTATAGGGCATGGCCTATTTCCATGGATCTTGTGACATTTGTCACACTCCCTGCTGAACCTTTCCTTGTTTGAAATTTTCTCTGCTGAAACTTATTCTTAAATTCAAAAGGCTAGGGTCCTAATTTCTTCCTAAAATTATTACTTGACTCTCTTCGCTCAGCATATCTCCTTTTATACTTTTCTATTATTCCACACTTATTTGTTAAAACACCAAACTCCCTAATTTTTAGGGTCCCACTACTTCCAACATATCTTCCCTCAACCCCCCTTCAAACTCCATGCACTTCCAGTGCTCATCAGGGTTATACTGATAAGTAGAGGAGAATTTAATTAATTCTTCAAATTTAGCAATATATTCAGACACACTACTATTACCTTGTTGAAGCCTAAGAAATTTGTACTCCTTAGCATTCCTCACTGATATGGGAAAATACTTACCATAGAAGGCTGTTTTGAACAACTCCCATGAGATCTCTACTCCACTACCTACCAAAATTTGCTTGTGACTGTTCCACCAATACTCAACATCAAATTGTAACATTTAAGTAGCATAAGTTACTTTTCTGCTGGTTAGAACAATCTAATACAATAAATATCTTTTCTATTTCTCTAACCCATTCTTCAGCCATATCTGGATTAAAGGTTCCCTTAAATACTGGTGGATTAGATTTTCTAAACTCAGCAAACTTGTGATATTCTAAATCAGTCACCTGCCTCCTATTATTATCTTGACTAGAGTTATTGTTATTATCATGATTATTATTATTATTATGGTTCAGTTGTGCCATCATTTGAGTAGTTGCTGCAGCTTGTTGACTTGCTACAGTTGCTTGTTGATTTGCAACAGCTGCTTGCTCTTGCATAGCTGCTAGCATTTCATGAAGAATATTTATTTCCTCACTATTGCTACCAGCTTGTGGTGCTGCTCTTCCTCTTATTCTTCTAGTAGCCATGAATTCCTATTCACTTTCACAAAAATACTGAGGTGATCAAGCTCAATATAAAGTAAAGTGTGTCAGAATTCAACAAACACAAATAATCACACATAAACATTCATACTCAAAGTAGGCAAAAAAGCATCATTCCCTTAAGGCTCTAATAGAATGAAATGCTCTGATACCAAAACTGTAACGACCTAATTTCTTTCTAGATAATTTTTATTACTATTTCCTTTTAAAGAACATATATTAGTAAGAAATTCTAAAACGTATAAAATATAGAAGTGGTAAACTAATATATATTGCACATAACCACAGTCCTTATTACAAGAGTCATTCTTATCGGTTACCAAGTTTTTAATACAACATAGCACTAGAACATAAACTACTAAGAAACACCTTAGTCACCCTAGTTATGATTCTTATTTATTTACGTGCACCTACAACCCTTTTCTTTATTTCAGAAATTGCCTCCGATGCTTTCTTCATCACTAGCCAAATTAGTTGGCTCCATTGGTGGGTCGGGATATGCAGGAGCAAATTGTAGAAATGAGTCATTCGGGTTGAATAGTCCATTAAGGACAGATACTGGGAAGTGGGTTCCAAAGTAATATACGCACAATAACCGGGTGCATAATTACAACACAACAATTCCTTTCTTCGTCTATATACCAACCCAAGTCTAACACGTCAAGGAAGATAATTATTGAAGCCATCTAAAAAAAATGAAACAAATCTAGTGAGAAATAAAATTTCTCAATAGGCAAAACTAAACCACCAACACGTTAGTAATCATCAATATATTCAAATGAATTTATACAATAAATAATTATGCAAACAACATATATGCATGAAATGAATTTTCCAGGGTGCACATGGACTCTACATATCGTACTGTATGTAGCTACTACACCTCGTACTAGATGTAGAAATGTTGCGGCCGTCTTATGCTAGTCATGCATGTCATTTCCATGTATTTGCACCTGGTCTCTATAGCTCATACTAGATGTAGTATTAGATCCTGTTTTGCAAATCTCGTACTGGACTCAAAAACATGAATCAACATATCATCACATCAAATTCATCATTTTCAACAATAAAACAATCCATGAGAAAATTCATACAACCTCATGGAAAAATTTCCATCACAACATCATTCGTACCAAAAGTATGGTTAGGCTACCATACCTCATTCAAGAAAAATCATGACAACTTATGTATGGCAACAAAATATCATTAAGCTACAAACAACATGTTAGTAATCTAACTAATAAACCACAATATATCTTTCAAATAATTTCTAGTTTCTTTGAACCTTCCCAAGAAAAGATTAGAACTTAGTCTAGACTTAATCTCTTTTCATCTACCACCCTACTACTTATTCCTCAAAGTTGAACCACTTCAGTATTTGAACCATTTATCTACATACCATTCAATCTCTACTTCTCAAAATTAATTTAAAAACAGTACCACAACATACATATAAATAAACATTCCAAATGTCATCAAAATCAATTCCAAAGATCATCAAATTCAAGTCCAAATATCACTAATATTTCAACATATAAATCATCAACCTATCCTATTGTTAAATCAACATTATCACATCATAAAATAACCTTCAATGATATGAAATTCCTGCCTAAATAATAAACCATAAATCTGTACCATTAAACATATAGGTTAGTCTAAATAATTTCTTAACTAGAGATTGAAGCCTAGCCTACCTCAAGTGAATTTGGGTTTGAAATGGATTAAGTGGCTGCTTCTCTTGGGAATCCTCTAAGGAATAAAGCCTTGAAAGAAGAAAATTTGATGGATAAGGTGGTAAAAGGGAAGCCACAGATAGGAGCAAGCAAAGGAGGTAAGAAGTGAAAAGTTTGGTGTAAGGAGCAAGTAGCCGTGAAGGTGTAATGCTATAGCACTCTTATACATACAATTTTTTAAACGTCCTTAGATATTTATACCCATTTAATTAGTTATGTTTTAAATGAATCTAGTTGGATCATAACTGAATTAGTAGTTAGTTTGGTTAGAATTTAACGAATCCATCATTACCTTAGAAGATATTAATTATTCTTTAAACCTTATCTTGCCTTGATTTTCTTGGTCAAGATTCTCTTAATTATTGAGTTTGGGGCAGCTGGCCTTCTACGTGGAACATGGCTAGGCAAAGGGGATGTATTTGCTTGGCTTAGGTAATTACACATGCACATAAATAATTATTTTATTTTTTCACTTCAGCCTTCAAATTTTTTTACAGCAGCCCACACTTCAAGCTTTACTTCTAGCTTATTATTTTGGTGCAAGATTTGCCTTATTGGAGGACTCTTGTGCACGTGTAAGGATCCTTGCATGGAAACCCTTTGATTGGTAAAATTTTGGGCTGAAGATTTTATTCCTTGGGCCAAAATTCTAGGACTTACAGGTTGTGTCCAATCCAAAATTTTCAAATAGCTAGAACACTTAACCTGAGGTGGTTCGTCCTTAGTATATTCTGTACCAATCTACTAGTCCATAAATTATCATCTTTTATTATGTTAAACTAGACTTCCTAATATTTCTAACAAGGTATCATATGCCTTATTTGGATTTATAAAACTCTAGCTATAGCATTTTTAAAACTAGACTCCAAAACTGTCAGCAAGTTCAAAGTAGGACAATAACATCTCTTAGTGTTTTTTTTACTGCATGCAGTACACAATCTAGATTTATCTGAAATTTTTATATGTTATAGTTGACATCTAGATCTTTAATTCAATATGTCATAAACCTAATTTGAATAAGAAATGAGTGATAAATAAATTTTTCAAATCGGATGGCAGTAGTGGACAGTTTTGGGCAGCTTGTGTTCAAATAAATTCTATCCTATTCTTCTTGTATCCAACTATCATCACACTTCCATAATTCAATCATAAATATAAACTCAAGTTATAATTTTAAGGATTTTACATGCAACACTCTCGATTAAAATGATTTTAAAACCCTTATCATATAGTTGGCTTATGCTTAACAAGTTATGTTTTAGCCCTTCAACATAAGACATTCTCTATGGAAATAGTCAGAGAATTACCAATATTACCTACATCGAGAATCCTTCATTTGTTGTTAAATCCTCCTTCCTTATCTTTTAGAGACATGAACTTTGACTTGTCTCCTATCAGATGCCTTGAGTAGCCACTATCAAGATACCATAGTTGTTTATCCATTGCTAGACACACCTACAAACAAATTTAGAAGGTAGATTTAGGTACCCAAGTTGTGTTTGATCCTTTTTGTTTAGTGACCTAGTTAGTTCCCTTGGGAATCAACTTGTATTTCCTACTTGGAACTCCATACCTTTTTATCATGCACCTAAAATAATAATGTCCCTTATTCATACAATGACATATCATGAAAGGTGATCTAGAAGCTTGTTTAACGTTAAAGAAATTTTTGTAAGCTTCCTGCTTCTTGTTATGTGTATAATCCAAACCATCCTTTTCGATAACACATTTTTTTTTGTGCAAGTAATGCTTCCAAATTGTCTCTCCCCATGGTGAACTTTAATAAAGTTTTTAGTAAGTATTCAACCTTTACCTCTAAAACTTTACATCCTTCTAAAGGAGAAGTGGCATTAGTGGTATTGGTGCAATTACAAGAAGGTTATTATTTTCTTTTTCTAAAATATCATTTTTTGCTTTTTCTTCCAACAACTTTTTTTGAATTTCCACTAGTTTATCCACATGCCACATCAGTTTACCTTTTAGAAGGTTATTTGCAATGGCCAACTTTTGTGCTTCTTGATGCATTTCATTGAAAGCATCTAGTAGCTGATCATAGTTATCATCATCTTCTGAATTAGAAATGGTTGCCTCACTTTTAGCTTCATTGTTTTCCATCAAACACAAATTTGCTTCATCCTCTTCACTGTTGTTGCTGCAAGTTGTTGATTCGTCATTATCCCAAGCGATATATGCCTTCTTCTTTTTGAATGAACCCTTTTTCTTCTTATCTCTATGTTGCTTCTTTTGATAGATGGGGCCATCTATATGACCTATCTTTTCGTACTAAAAGCAAGTGTATCCGTTGGAGAAAAATGTTTCTTCTTTCTTGAGATTCTTCCTTGGTTGAAAGGTTTTATCTCCACAGTTCTTTTTCTTAAGGAATATGTTGAACCTTCTCACTAGCAAGTTAAGATTTCCAGCATCCAACCCTTCTGCATTGTCATCTTCACTTTTGTCACTTGATGGAATGCTAGTCTTCAATGCTAAATGTAATAACCTAGGTTTATAATTAAGAGAAAAAGAAAGAAAGTTT
>QARZ01039479.1:42409-54502 GCA_013407115.1 Glycine latifolia
GTGACTCTTTGGTTAGTAATGACCCTTCCAGCTGAGGGGGCGTTACACTAAACCTTTGTTTTTCTTATGATGGAGGTCCATTGCAAGCTAAAGGTCTAGAAGGAGAGCTTGAAGCACTTCCTTTGGTGAGCTTTAAAGGACCTATGACAAGAGCTAGAATTCAAGTCCTTCAAGACCACATCAAGGCTAACTTGGACAAGCATGAAGAAGCACACCAACTCAAGGATAACAAGGGCAGGATTTTGATGTCTCAAGTTCAATTTAATTCAATAAATTCAAGCACTTGTTAGAAGCAAAAGTAGTAGAAATAAAAAGTCTTCTTAGTGCATTTGTGTAAAGCTTTGTAAGTGCACTTGTGTGTGAATTTGTGGGCTGCACTTAGAGGCTGAAAACTGCACTTAGAAACTTAAATAATGCACATGGACAGCCAAGAACAAAAATTTCATTTAGCTTGCATTTAGGCTTCATTAAGTGTGCATTACAAGCTTTATTTCACTGTAACTTTTCTTGCATTTAGCTTGTAATTTCGTGCATATATAAGTTGTCCCAAAAACTGTTGTAAACATCTTTTGATCATTGAATGCAAATCTGAAATTTGTGAGAGAGTTTCCTCTTTGTTCTTGTGCAAGAACCTCTTGTTTCTTATCAATGGCTTCATGCTATTGTAGCGATTCTTCTTAGGCTTATTGGAAAGCTTTTCCATGGTGCCATCCATCTTCATCCCTAACCTTTCTTCCACCTTCCATTGCTACCATTAAAGCTTCCAAACAACCACATATTTCACGTGAATTGCTAGACACCTAGTGTTCTTGAAGTTTCTTGAATAGTGGGTTTCATTGCAAGGTAGACTTGGGAAAATTAATGGCTATTGGACATACATCATCTTATATATAGCTTCTTCTTCAGCCATTCTTGTCAAGTCCATTTCATATTCCCCCAGCTTCCTAAACAATTCAGCATGTGCCATGGTGGCAAGGTCTTTTTATTTAGAAATTATTGTGACCTTTGGTTGCCATGTTCTGTTGAGGGTTTTCAACACTTTGACATTGATCCTTCTTTTTCAAAAATATTTCCAAGACCTTGAGATGGTTTAAAATATCAGTAAATTTTTTCTGCACATCCCATATAGTTTCCCCTTGCTTCATCCTAAAGGTTTCATATTCTTGGATAAGCAAATTATTCCGAGCTCTCGTTAATTTTGGTGTTCCTTCATGTGTGACTTGGATTAAATCCCACATCTCTTTGGCAATTATGCACATGAACACCCAGAAAAAGTCATCATAATTTAATGAGGAATGTATAATGTTCATTTCCTTGGAATCATATTCACGTTTTTTTATCTCTTATTATGACTAAGATTTGTAAGGTTTCTCTATAGTCTTGTTATCAACAACATGGGTTGGATTGGTATATCCATTAACCACTGCACTCCAAATGCCCCTATTAACAGACTCCATGAAGATTTTCATCCAAACCTTCCAAAAAGGGTAGTTTGTGCTACAAAACAATGATGGTCTATTAATGGATGCACCATCAGCGAATGACAATTGATTCCTATCCAGAATCTGAAACTTTTGACAAAATCTTGATTAACTTTCAAGACCCCAGCTCTGATACCAATTATTGTAATTTAGAAGGGGGTTGAATAGATTCTTTTAAAATCATTACCAAATCGTTCTTAACACTGATGTAAAACACAATTCTCTAATAGAAAACAATCTTTCTCTTGAACCCTACAAAACAAGATCCATAATTGAAACCCTATTAATTCTTCAACATCCTTGGTAACTCTAACCAAGAACAACACCCTAAATATATTAAAAGATAAGGATCAAATACACCTGAAATGTGTAACTCTTTGATCTTCAGTATTTCTTCATAAGTTGATCAATACATGATTGTAAAATGAGTTATTTTTTTATCAACTGCAGTCTTTAGACATATTGCATTGATATTCTTCATTAAGACTTTCTTGAAATGTTTTTCACAAATCAAGAGTCTCTTTAAAAAGAAAACACATAGGGGTATTTATAAATTTTGACAGTTAAAACATATCTAATCAATTATAGAAATAGGTAATATATTAATTCATTAAAATTCCCTTTGTTCTGCAATTCCAGAAACTAGTTAATTGATTATCAAAATGGGTAATCGATTTATTCATTTCAATTTGAGAATATCAGTTCCTTTTGTGCTGACTGGATAATTGATTATCATGTTTGGTAATCGATTATAGATTTAGACATAGAGCTTCTCCGGTTTTTAGGATCTAGGTAATCAATTATCAAATGAGGTAATCGATTATTCTAAACTGCAAAACCTTCCTTCTTGTGAAAATAGCTTGGGCAGTCGATTACCAAGTGAGGCTATCGATTAATTCGATGCTACTAGCAAAATTTTAAGTAGAAGTGAGTTCTTAAGAAACATAGAGAAAGGGAATCTTCATCTACTTCATAACTGATCAAACTCAAGGCATGAAAAAGATAAAAAGAAACTAAAACACACGTGTTAGGCATCGTAAAATTATCAAACCAAAAACAAAACTAGGGGCTTCATGCTCTTCAAGCTTTGTTCTAACAAGAATAACCTGTTATTGATAATGGATATGTCTTTGTACTCACCATTGTTCAAGAAATTGATCTAGTAATTAATAACGTTGTTATTCCTAACATTGTTCAAGGATAAGACAACACTAAGATTCCTCCTCAAGCACCACCTAGAGTTCAAACTCAACAGTGTCAAGAAGTGTCATTTAGAAGATCCACTAGAGAAAGGAGAAGTGCAATTTTGGATTATTATGGTGCATTTCTTTAGGCAAGTCATATGATGTTCTAACACTTAAAAGTGTATTAGTGTTATTAATGATATAATAAAATCAATGGTTGACAATGGCTTTTGTAATATCATCAAATTTCCTGAAGGTGTGAACCCCATAAGTTGTAAACAAATATCTATAATTGAAAGGGGTTCAAAGGGTAATATTGAGATATATAAAGGTCATCTTGTTGCCAAAGACTTTACTTAAAAGGAAGGCATCAATTATAAAGAGACTTTTTCTTCGATTTCATAGAAAGACTCTATTAGTACTATAATGTCACTGATAGCTAATTTTGATTCAGAGTTTTATTAAATGGATGTAAAGATTACGTTTCTAAATGGAAACATTGATGAAACTATTTATATGGTGCAACCAAAATATTTTGTTTAAGGTGATCAAAGTCTAGGGTGTGCAAACTAAAGAAACCCTTGAACAAGTTTCTTGTCAATGGTATTACAAATTTCATCAAATTATCACCTCTTATGGTTATGAGGCGAATTTGGTTGATGATTGCATATACCAAAAGTTTAGAGGGAGTATGTCCTTTTTTGGTATTATATGTTGATGACATCTTATTAGTCGTGATATAGTTTTATTATCACAAAATAGTTATACCAATATCAGAAGATACACATATTGTTAAAAGAGACAAGTTAGTCTCAAACAGTGCCCCATTAGTAATCCTGAAAAAGAATAAATGCAAAGGATTCTTTATGCTTTAGTTGTGAGAGTCTTTATGTTTTATGTTTGGATTGAGATTTCATGTATTTGATTTTCTGCATATATAAAGATAATGGTTTATAAGTTTATTATGAAACTTGATTATTTATGTGCAATATTTAAATTATACTTAAGGACTTAAGACTGATCTCACTAAAGACTTAAGTTAGACCAATGGCAAATATGCATGATCGAGGTCACATTGCATGTAATTCCAAGTTGCTCAGTCATATTGATCTATGTCATTGAGTGTATTGATGTGGTGGTCATTGGAGTCTAATCATATTTGTTGTAGTGACAAAATCCACAATGATTCCATCATTGATTGTCTATCCTTCCATGATCAATGTCAGTGGAAGAGCCAAAAAATTTGTGTAAGAAAATAGAAGAACAGAGATGAAAGGAAGAAGAAAAATAAAGAACAATGAAGAACAACTGAGAGCAAAAGAGAGAAAAAAAATTAATTATGAAAACTTGCACAAGAAGCTAGAAATTTCGTTTTTGTGTCTAGCTACACTAATATATAGTGATTGAACAAAATGAAGGGATGGACTCTAATTAGGTCCATCTAAACTAACAACTTATGCTAATTGAACAAATCAAAACCCAAACTCGTAGCAGAAAACTCAAGTGCAGAGATTCTAACTTCCAAGCCTAAATTTACCTTCAAACAGGTAGAATTAGTGTAACACCCTAAAATTTCGATAACTGAAAATATATGGTTGAAATGTTGTGTGAATTATCCTTGTGCAACTACTTGATGTGAATGTTAGGTTATGTGAAGTTTGTTTGGTCTATATTTGAATTATTTGTATGAAATGTTAATTAGAGATAATTAAAGATATTACAAAAATGTTTGAAGGGAAATGACCATATTATCCTTTGGCTTGATGTGAGAATTACCATAATACCCTTGAGGTTAAAATTACCAAAATACCCTTAAATATTTTGGTGAGATATTTTGAATTGGAAATTACAATCATACTCTTGGAGTGAGTGACAAATTACCATAATACCCTTGAGGTAGAAAATTACCAAAATACCCTTAGATATTTTGGTGAGATATTTTGAAGTGGAAATTACAATCATACTCCTAGAGTAAGTGCAAATTACAAAAATGCCCTTAGATATTTTTGTGGAAATTTTAGGAAATTACAAAAATGCCCTTGAGATGACAAATTACCAAATTATCCTTAGTAACAGACAAACATCACAAGAATACTAGAAGTACTTACTGGTCGAAAATTTATGATTAGGTACACCAGAAGAAAAGTCTCTAAATTTTACTACTCAACATAATAAATGCAAGCAAATAAACCTTACAGTAAAAATGAAGGAAAATCGCATATCTAAAGCTATCATGAGCTATAGTTTAAGACCATGTGATGATATGATGAGGAAATTATCACATGAAAAACACCTGTGATCGTTGTACAAGAACGATAGGATAGAAGCAAATGGATCCAAGTGACAAGTTTAGAAGTGCTTAAAATAGAATTTGTTATGATTAGTTAATTTAAGAAAAGAAATAAATCCTAAGCCATATGGACTATTGAACAGAGGCTTAAGATTTTAGAGGTATGACACCTTAGTAACTATCACATTAATTTGAATACACATGAAGTACACTTGGTTTAAATTAAAAGAAACAAATATCTTAAGGAAAGCATGCATGTACGTGTGATTTTGAACATAATCAATAGACATGGAAGAGTATATTTGTGTGGGTATGTGTATACGTGATTTTCAAGATAAAGCCAATGCCTTATGTGCATGAAATAAACAAAACCAAGAAGCTTCAAGAGGCATTATGTAACAACCCGCCTCATCGCTACTGTATCGCTAACTCTTAACTATGCCATTAACACGTTTTTAATAAAAAGAACACCCCTTAATTTGATTATGAAAACCGTAGCGTATTTTTTTTTCTTTCTTTCTTCGCGAACACATAATAATCATCATCATAAGACAAATACGGGAATAAGATATACGTGAGGCATTTCAAATACATATACATACAAAACGTAATTTCATTTTAAGTACATCCGACCGTGTCTAAAATGTATAAGTGTTCTACAAAGGAAACAAGAAATTAAACGTCGGGGGTGCAACTATCAAAACATGGGGTGCCACTATCAAAAAAGGGGTGTAACTAGCAAAACACAACTCCTGCCTGAGATCTAGTCCATTGACATCTCGGCCACTCGACGGCTCCAACAAAAAAGATGGTCATCTTCCAAATCACCTACGCCTGCCTGTCTGCTCACACGAATGCAGTTCGCGATCATCACAGGTACCAAACCACACGGTACAACAAAGCAAAGGGTGAGTTCATCATGTAAAATAACAATCAATAGATAACATTAGTTAAGGGAGACAGTTCAAATGAGCTGGGGTCTCAACCACAAGCTCATTATTTAAAAAAGACACAGGAAGTTTAAGTTGTTCTACACACAACCAGGATATGAAAGAATGGGTTGCACCGGAATCAAAAAGCACGAGTAAAGGAATCTCGTTTATAAAACATTTACATTGGATCATACCTTTGGAGTTCGAGGCTTTGGCACCATTAAGAGTGAAGACTTTTCCCATAGCCCTCAGTTTTCCAGATTGGTTCTGCTGGCCTCCACTGTTCCGCTCTTTCTTGGGGTGTGGGCAGTCCTTTTGGAAGTGACCTTTCCCCTTACAGTTATAGCAGGTCGGGCCTCCTTGCCTGCACTCAGGAGCGATATGCCCGAGTCTACCACACTTGAAGCACGTGATCCGGGTTGGAAAGGTAGTGGGTCTACTCCATTTCCCCAGGAAATCCCACAGCAGCAGCCCTTTGGTGGTTGGGGCGATGACTATACGGCTTATGGGGGATGGTGTAAGGCTTTCCTCACTGTTGCTACCTGGTCTTCTTGTCCTTTATCGAGCCTTCCCTGCATTCTGGTAAAAAGCCGCTCTATCTCTTGAATCCTCATCCCATATCCTACACATGTTGACCAAAGCTGAGAACTGACGGACTCCTTAGTAGTTTACAGCTTGCTTCACCTCGGGTCGGAAGCCGTTCAGAAACTTCACACACTTGGAGCTCTCTCCATCCCTTCTCTGGTAGTGAGGGAAGTACCTTACCAGGTCTTCAAATTTATCTACATACTCAGCTACCATCCTGTTTACCTGCTTAAGTTCCAGGAACTCCATCTCCTTCTTGTTCCTTACATCTTTCGGGAAATACTTCTCCAGAAACACCCCCTTGAAGGTCTCCCATGTCACTGCCCGACCTTCCGCCTCCATGCATTAGCGGGTGTTATCCCACCAATATTCAGCCTCCTCCGCTAGGGTGTAAGTGCTAAAGGCAACCTTCTATTCCTTGGGACATGCCATAACCCAGAAAATCTTCGCTATCTCCTGAATCCAATTTTGGGCATCGTCCGGGTTATACCCTCCACGGAAGGAAGGAGGATTGTTGCGCTGAAAATGGTCCAGCCCTTGGTAATTCGTAGCTCTAGCAACTTCTCCTCTATTCTGATTCCCCAATGCCTGAGCTAAGACTTAGAGAGCATCTACTGTAGCACATTCATTCCTACTAGCCATCACTTCCTGTGCATAGCAAGAAGTGAGAACCCGGAATGAATACACACGCAAACAAACACATAGATAAACACACAGCTATACTACACAGACTCCCCACTCTTTGTATTCTTGATTGCTTGCCATAATGTTCCCTCGCGTAGTCACGAATTATACAGATGGCCAGTCTGATAACTCCCAACAACGCATTGCAACTTATGGTATAGCAGGCATAAGAAATACAAACATACTATGACTATGCTAATGACAACACTATATGCAAGCTTCAACACAAACAGTTCAAGACACTACAAAACAACCAATCACTTCAATCATCAAACATTCATTCAAGCAAACCCAGAATACACAGGGAAACACAGTAGACTCACAACTCACCGGCCGAAAGGTTCGACTTGCTCTGATATCACTAATGTAACGACCCACCTCGTTGCTACTGTATCGCTAACTCTTATCCATGCCATTAACACTTTTTTATTAAAAAGAACACCCCTTAATTTGATTATGAAAACGGTAGTGTATTTTTTTTTCTTTTTCTTTCTTTCTTCGCGAACACACAATAATCATCATCATAAGACAAATATGGGAATAAGATATACGTGAGGCATTTCAAATACATATACATACAAAACGTAATTTCGTTTAAGTACATCCGACCATGTCTAAAATGTATAAGTGTTTTACAAAGGAAACAAGAAATTAAACGTCGAGGTGCAACTATCAAAACACGGGGTGTGACCATCAAAACACGGGGTGTGACTATCAAAACAAGGGGTGTAACTAGCAAAACACAACTCCTGCCCGGGATCTAGTCCATCGACATCCCAGCCACTCGGCGGTTCCAACCAAAAAGATGGTCATCTTCCAAATCACCTATGGCTGCCTGCCTGCTCACATGAACGCGGTTCACGATCATCACAGGTAGCAAACCACACGGTACAACAAAGCAAAGGGTGAGTTCATCATGTAAAATAACAATTAACAGATAACTTCAGTTAAGGGAGACAATTCAAATGTCACAATATCACATATCATCCCGAAATTTCATCACATAGTCAACATGGACAATCAATCAATCCACAGGCAATCGTTAAAAGACAGTTTTACTAAGAGAACAGCACACAACAGGGGCATGCAATCATCTTCATAGTCGGACTCCCTGGTCCCCAACTATGGTATCTAAAGTTGTTATTAAATATGATAAACTCCCCTTACCTAACATGGAGTTCTTCGCAGAGTCTAGCGGTGCTGAAATACTAACTTCTGAAGCGTGAAAGCAAGAGCAGGGCTCCATTCTTCACGAAGGGTCGTCTAAGACTTCCGCTCTGGTCATGAGGTTCCTCTAGATGTAGGGGGTTTTGTGGCAGCTACAGTGGTCATCGGGGTTGAATGTGACACAGAAGGGTTGAGGGAGAAAGGTTTCTGGATGTGGGTAAGCTTAGAGAGAAGAGAGAAAAGTGCAAAGAAGAAGAGAAGAAATGAAGAAATAAGCTTCTGCAACACCACTCGACTGCCTATTGTGACACCCCGTAGGCCTCGGGTGTGTTATCATTAATAATATCAGATTAGGGCTTAAAACATTAATATAAAACCTCAGCGGAAGCATAGAATCGTTTTTCTTGAATCATTATGTATGGAATAAACACATCATAGAGAAATGCACATGCAAAACATATAATTCACACCCCTGCTGATCCAGTTTAACATATCGATAATACAGGTAAGCAGATAAACAAATAACCAATACTATACTCAGGAGGGAAAGTATCTCATATCAGAACCAGTTCTGTACACAAATATGTACATTAGAGTCCACACCACATTGTGGTGATACAAAAGAATATCTACCATCACAGAGGGTATACAAAACTGCACATATACAGGTGTGCACGCACACCATCCCTAATCAAGGGTGCAAAACATAAACAAAGCAAAACTGAGCCTTCAAGCTCCTCTGCTGCTCATCAGTTAAGCAGTCAAGTCTTCTCTAGGGCTTCCTGCCCTGAGACTGATCTTCTTTTGCTGAAGGATCACCTGAAATCATAAATTCCCACACGGGTGAGATATACATCTCAGTAAGCTCAGGGTCATTGGGAAATCATTCCCACCCTGGCCCACAATCCACAAAGCACACACAAGGCAATCACATAACCAAATGGCCCACTGACCTTCATATTAACATATCAAGCATCCAAACATGGCGGATCTCATCGACGCCTGAAATCATATGGCAGGGAACCCTCAATGCCTAGCGGAGAACCCTCAACGCTTAAGTCATGGGCAGAGAACCCTCAATGCCTCAGATCATGTGGCGGAGAACCCTCAACGCCTCAATAATAGCATAATCAGTTTCAATTGCATACATATCAATTTCATATCAATTTAAGTAATGCAACAACCAAATGCATGCATTATGAATTATGACCACCACTCCCCCGGAGTGTGGTGTGCAACCATGCGGGAATTCATCCCCAGGGACACAGAACTTACCTGGCAAGGTCTCAGTCTGTGGTCCAGTCCCTGCTCTGTGGCTCCCGCCACCAGTAATCTCAATATCACGCCCTAATCAAGGCGTATTCATATTAAATTCAATCCAAACAAGTATCAATTACAGAACAAAACGTATCAGAATTCTCCTACCCTAGGGTTTAATCAAGCTCAGCCACTCTGGCTATCACAGACCTTCCCAAGGTCCCTCAAGGCTGCATATAAAGCATAATCTCACAGCCTCATAATCCAATTATCACTAGAACGGACTGAGTTCCACTCAAAGTCCCGTTCAACTAGCCTTTCAGGCCCAGAACAACACAATCAAGGCTCTGGAATGGCCTTAAGTCCACAGATACTTTATCATAAAGGCCACACATACAAGTTACAGAGCCAAGATTTAAAGTCATCTAAATCAAAAACTGAAAGCTAATCCTTCATCATTTCATCGTTCTAAACAATATTCCCTACAGGACCCTGGGCTAATTCTAGCCCCAACTCAAGATGGGTCACAAAACATAGAAAACCCTATATAAAGGCTTCAGGACAGCTTTCCCAAGCTCTGATGTCCTTAACACGCCTTGGGTCTCAGCCAAACTCAAGTTCTCTGAGTTTTTCTTTGAAATCTCTCCTCACTCACAAGGGGTTTTTCAGAAGAGCAAGTGAAGGATTAAGCTTTCCCAAAGGTTCATCTCACAATCAAAGGTCATAGGAAGGTGTTTAGGCTAGTATATAGGGTCCCAGAAAGCTTAGAACTGCCATCCATGGAGGTTGGGGGTCCAGAGAAGAAGAAAGGCTTTTTCTCTCTCCATTTTCGCGTTCTGCCCTTTATATACTCAGCCTGCCCGAGGCCTGGCGCGATCCGCGTCACCTCTGGCGCGATTCGCGCCACAATGGTGGTGCTCTGGCGCTAACAGCGCCATCCCCGCGCTAACCGCGTGAACCTTACGAGACCTTTGGCGCCACCCGCGCCACCTCTGGCGCTGTCAGCGTGAAAATCCAGAGAAAAAAGGTTTTCCAGGGCACTTGTGGCGCGATCCGCGCAGCCCTCGGCGCTATCCGCGCCACAGCTAATCGGTTTGGCGCTGTCAGCGCCAAACCTGGCGTGGCCCATGCCACAACAAAAATCAGGTTTTCTGATGTGAATCCCCGCGCAACAGCAACCATGCCATAACTTAGGGTTATCACACCTATATACCTCACTGACAGGACATGTCCACTACGCGTGCATGGACAGCAACCACAGACCAACAGAGTTGACTTAACATATCAATCACCAAATACGCATATCAAGACATAAACACAACAAACAGCAATTACCAAAATAAACCAAATAATCAAGCAACATAACACACATCAAACATCCACTTAGCAACTCGAAATTTCAGGGTGCTACAAATTGCACGTGGACCTTAGGCCATAATGAAGGGAATATTTACATGATGACTAGGTAAGCTAGCATTAATTGCATGGAGATAAAAAATCTTTATGTCATGATTACTTGGTTACATTAGAACTAAACCAAGGACTAACTAGATTACATTCTAACTAATTCATTTACATCCTAACTAATCCTTCTACTATAAATACCCCATTTGTGATGAAAATCAGCACATGCAAGCTCTCATTCAAAACTCATGGCCACTTGCTTCCTTTTCTCTCTTCACTTTTACTTTCATTTGCTCTTCTCTTCTTCTCACTCAAACCGTAGCCTTCACCAAGTTTACATATCATTTCTTCATCCAAAATCTTCTATTAGAAGATGGAAATTTTACTCTTCAAGCTCCTAAATCATTCTAGCCAAATACTTTGGTAAGTATTGCTGTTAGAATTCATATAGTTTTAAGTTGAAATTTTGGACTATTTTTAGAATTTCATATCTCCCTCTGTACTTAACCAAATGAGGTTTTTGACCACTCATTTTAAATCTTAGGATGTCCTCTATTTTATCCTAAAATATAGGACCAAAATAATTAGTGAATGGTGCCCATAAATTATTTTAGCTCAAGCTATCCGAAACCGCCCTCACCCAAACAGCTACTGTCATCTGTTTTTTAAAATTTATATCTCTCTCATTTCTTACTCAAATAAGGTGTATGATTTACGGAATTAAATATCTAGATGTCAAATATAACATATAAAAATTTCAGATAAATATAGAATGTGTACTGCTTGAAGTCACAAGAACACAAAGAGATGTCAGTGTGGGAATTGGAGCTCACTGGCAGCTTTGGAGTCTAGTTTTAAAAATGTTATAGCTAGAGTTTTAGAAATACAAATAAGGCATGTGATCCATTGTTAGAAAGCTTAGGAAGCCTAGTTTAACATACTAAAAGATGTTAATTTAATAAATTGTAGATTAGCACAAATTATAGGAAGAACCGAATCATGTATGATAAGAAATCTATACAAAATTATTTTCAATTTGATATATAGAGCTGTGCATTTGGACCAAGGCACATGAACTTAAGAGAGCTCAAAACAACATTACAAGGGGG
>QARZ01039480.1:0-35922 GCA_013407115.1 Glycine latifolia
ACGTAAAAATAAACAAATAAATGAGTAGAATAAAAGGAGGTGTAACATTACCAATCAGGAATGAATGATCAAAAGCAAATCAGAACATGCTCTCCTATTCTTCTTTGAAAGCTCTTGCCAAAGAAATTTACTCAAAAAATCATGAAGATCAAAGAGAGGGGCAAGAGGTAAGAAAACTCAGAAAAACACTTTCAATCTTGGTGAAGGCTTGTGTGTAATCAGAAATTCGAATAGTTCAAGTTAGAAAATAAGACAAGCCTCACTTCTATTTATAACAAAACTTTATAACTAACTATAATCGATTAAACGCACTCAATAATCGATTAAAACGTATAAGTAATCGATTAAATTACCATTTTAATCGATTAAAGTGTTCATATGTTTTCTGGGTTTGAACAACGAGCAAAATAATCGATTAATACGACCAGTAATCGATTAATCCAGTAGCGCAGCATTTAATAAAAGCCTTGTGTAATCGATTACAAGAGATGGTAATCGATTACAGCAGTGCAACAAGCTTTTCTAAGAACATTGTGTAATCGATTACAACAACTAGTAATCGATTATTGCAGTAGAACAAGCTTTTCTAAAAGTCTTATGTAATCGATTACAATACACGGTAATCGATTAAAGCAGTGAAGCATGATTTTCTTTTAACACTAAATAATCGATTACAATCAATGGTAATCAATTAAATTGTTCTTCAAAGATTTTCCAGATTTGTAAACGAAGCAAATAATCGATTATATTACAGTGTAATTGATTAAACCAGTGGCATTTGTATTTTTCCAAAAACATTGCTTCTTTGGTTCTTTTATCAAAGGTTGCTTCAATTCTTTATGAAAACATTTAGGCACATGAATGATTAGATGCATGCAATGCAAGGATCAACAGATTGACTTCTCTAAATACTTTTATGGATTTACATTCTTCCAAGGCATTCCACGGCATGTGAAAAAGCTCAAAACATTTCTTCAAGTCCTAAGCTTCAAGCTTCAAGATGCTCCCCATATATCCAACAATCTCCCCATTTTTGGCTTTGAACATGCCAAATACTGATTGATCATTTGTCTAAGTTTGGAGTGTCCTTAAGAATAAGCAAGGTGAGAGTCTTGAACTTTGTTTGAACTTTGATAATCCTGAAAAACAAATCAGCCTTTTGCCAGGAACAAGTGTTAAGAGTTTAAGCTTGCATTTGCATTAGCATTAATCATTTATTAACATTTGATAAGCTCCCCCTGAGATAGTTTGCTCCTTTTGATTTAGTTAATTTCATGAATTATTGATTGATAAAAAAATCAGCAGAAAAACAGAGTAGAGAGAAAAACAGAGTTTATAATCAATCACATCTTCTCCCCCTATTTGGCTTATCAAAGGCAAAAAGTAAAAGCACAGCAAGCAAGGATAAAGGAAAATACAAATTTCATTGATTGATATGTAAAATGCAATACATTGATCAAAATAAAATAAAATAGTAAAACAGAGTAAAATAAGCATGAATTACAAGAAGCCTAATCCTCTTTATCAGAATAATCAAGAATAACCCTAGCTTCTATGTTTTCTAGTCTAGATCGTATTTCTTCCAAAGAGGTCTTAGTTTCAGCACTATGCTCATGATGCAGTGATAGCAAGGCATCCATCTTCTAAATCATTAAGGATTCAAATGGGCTATAAGATGGTGCAGCAGGGCCAGCATCTTCATCTTCTTCATCATCATTATCTTCCTCTTCTTGTTCAGGAGCAGGGAGTTGTTGTCCAGCCATTTTCCAACCATATGGGGTCTTGGTCATCCCCAGCTTGGTAAGATGCTTCTCTTTGATGAGGCTGTTGCTAGAGTTAGTGTTGTCAACAACCTCATTAGAGACATCAATATGAAAGTAGTCAATAAACCTGGATATAAGAACAACATATGGGAAGGGATAGTTCATTAATCTCTTAGATTTCAGCATAATTTCCTTGAGAACAAGAATCCAGTTCATCTTGATTCCATTTTTCAAGGCATGTACAAGCTGTAAATCATCATCAGTGGCTTAGGCATGGTTTGTGGCTCTAGCGGTAAGAATGTATGTGATGATGTAGTGGAGAAGCCTATCCTCATGAGTCGTGGATCCAGTACTCAACCTAAGCTTCAACCTCATGTGAGGATCAAGAAGCATACCCCTATAAGTGTCTATCCTATTGTACCCACTCCTATTGTACCCACCCACTTCTTCCTCAAACCTTCTCTCCCCATCAAAAGACAGACCAGCAACTTCTTCCCAGATTTCAGGGGTAATCTCTATGGCTACCCCATTCACTTGGGACAAGATTGTCCCTTCCATGGAGAATTTGGAACAGGTATAAAATACCTTCACCAATTCATGGTAAAATGTACCCTTCATCTCTACACAACGTTTCAGACCCTGGGATTCAATGAAAGTAGGGAATTGAAATCCTTCATTTCTAAACCAGTTAAGGAAAAGGTATTTAGGAGGACCTATTAGCTTAGTTGCATTGAACTGTAGGTAGGTCATTTTGTCTTGCTCATTAGAGAACCAATGATTTAACCTATTTGATGCTGGGTTAGATGATTCAGCTTTTCTCTTAGAGGACCTAGGTTTCTTTGGTGCAAACATGGTTATAGAAAGAAAAAAACTCTAAGCCAAGGCTTGCTAAACACAGAGAAAGAAAGGCACAGAAATGCTTTAAGAGAGAAGATGAGAGTGGTGTGATTTTTCACATGAACATAGGCTGTATTTATAGAAAAATTTAGGCTCCAAGATTCAAATTTGAAAATAGAAACAGTTACCACGAATTAACCACTCCATTGAAGGCTCAGAAAATTCAAATTTTGAATTAGGTGGCTATTGGGGAGTTACAAATTCCAAGAAAATCGTGCAGATTCTGCAGTAACTCCTGGATTAATCGATTATTTGCATGTGTAATCGATTAATTCTTAAGAAAAATTAGTTTTAAGACATATAGTAATCGATTAATTTGTAAAGTAATCGATTATTTCAGAACAATATTGTTGAGGAAGATGAAGTGTAATCGATTATCCCTCATATGTAATTGATTATCATAGTGAGAATACAAATTTCAGTGTTTTTCAAAGCAATTTAATCGATTAATCCGTAAGGTAATCGATTATTCCAGTAAGAATACAAAGTTTCAGAGATTTTCAACACCATGTAATCGATTAATCTGTAAGGTAATCGATTATTCTAGTTGAAGTGAGAATTTGTAAAACATTTTGAATCTTATGTAATCGATTAATTCGTGGGTTTAATCGATTATTCCAGTGGACTGAGATTTTCTGGAAAAATTTTCTATGAAGAATAATTGATTATTTCGATGTGTAATCGATTATGTAAGCTCAAATTCCATTCCCAATGGCTTTTAAAGTGAAATTAATCGATTATCCCGTGCCTTAATCGATTATTCCAGTTAAATATGCAGACTGAACAATTATAATGCAGCACAAATACGAATTTTCGAATGCAAATGATAATCAAGCATATGTTCAATTATTTCTCATAGATTGACACAAATCCAGCATGCTTTAGCAAATATTAGATTCATCAAGAATGCCTAGCATGTTTCTTAGAGTGTAATATCTATCTTTATCCAAAGGTTTGGTAAATATGTCAGCTAATTGAAAATTGGTCTCAACAAATTCAATTTTGATGTTACCCTTTTGGATATGGTCTCTGATGAAGTGATGTCTGATTTCAATATGCATTGTCCTGGAGTGCATGATAGGAGTTTTAGAGATGTTAATGGCACTTGTATTATCACACAGCAGTGGTATTTCCTTCAGCTCAACACCAAAGTCCTGAAGTTGTTGTTTCAACCAAAGGCTTTGTGCACAACAGCTTCCAGCTGATATATATTCTACTTCAGCAGTGGATAATGCAACACATGATTGCTTCTTGCAGTGCCAAGAGATCAATGACCTCCCTAGCAAGTGATATGTTCCACTTGTGCTCTTTCTATCCAACTTGCACCCTGTAAAATCAGAATCAGAGTACCCAATTAAGCTGATAGGTGTACCTTTTGGATACCAAAGTCCTACTTTTGGTGTGGACTTGAGATACTTGAGTATCCTCTTGACTGCTGTTAGATGAGATTCCTTGGGGTTGTCTTGATATCTAGCACACAAGCAAACACTTAGCATTATATCAGGCCTACTAGCAGTGAGGTATAACAAGGATCCAATCATTCCCCTGTATTTGGATTCATCAACACTCCTGCCTTTGTCATCTATGTCAAGATAAGTAGAAGTTGCCATAGGTGTTGCAGCATCCTTGCAATTTTCCATTTCAAACTTTTTAATCATCTCTTGACAGTATTTTGATTGACTAAGGAAAGTTCCCCTCTTTAATTGCCTGACTTGTAGTCCTAAAGAGAATGTGAGTTCCCCCATCATTGACATTTCAAATTCACCCTGCATTGTAACTGAAAATTCTCTTCACATTGATGGATTAGTTGAACCAAAAATTATGTCATCTACATAAATTTGAACTAATAGTATATCATTTCCTTTTCTCTTTATGAACAAGGTTTTATCAACTTGACCTCTTATGAAAGATTGTTCAACCAGAAATTTACTTAACCTTTCATACCAAGATCTAGGTGCTTGTTTCAAACCATACAATGCTTTTCTTAACTTGTAAACATGATTGGGATGTTTGTGATCAACAAATCCAGGACGTTGTTCTACATAAATTTCTTCTTCTATGTATCCATTTAAGAAAGAACTTTTGAAATCCATTTGAAACAATTTGAAATTCATCAAACAAGCATATGCAAGCAATAACCTAATAGCTTCTAATTTGGCTACTGGAGCATAAGTTTCATCATAGTCAATGCCTTCCTCTTGGTTGTATCCCTTAGCAACCAATCTAGCCTTGTTCCTTACTATGATTCCACTTTCATCCAGCTTATTTCTGAAAACCCATTTAGTGCCAATAGGTTTATGAATTGATGTTCTAGGGACTAACTCCCAAACTTCATTTCTTTTGAATTTATTCAACTCATCATGCATAGCCATTAACCAATGTTCATCCAACAATGCTTGATTAATACTATTTGGCTCTATTTGTGAAACAAAAGCCATGTCACAACAGAGATTTTTTAATGAAGATCTAGTAAATACTCCCTTTGAAACTTCACCAATTATGTTATCAAGGGAGAGATCTCTTGCTGTTCTCCAATCTTTAAGCTTATGTCCAGATGTTGATTTTTCTGTTTTAGCATTTGGTTCTTCCTTTTCTCTATTCATTGAGTCATTTAGTTGAATAAATTCTTCCATAGGACCTGTATCAATATCACACTTTTTTTCCTCTTTAGAGGGATTAAATTCATCATAGATAACATGAGCTGATTCTTCCATGCATAAAGTTCTTTTATTGAAAACTCTATATGCTTTGCTTTGTAATGAATATCCAAGAAAAATGGCTTCATCATCTTTAGCATCAAATTTTCCAAGTGATTCTTTGCCATTATTTAACACAAAACACTTACAGCCAAAGGTTCTCAAATGGGAAATGTTTGGTTTTCTAACTTTGTATAGTTCATAAGGAGTTTTCTTCAAAATAGGCCTTATTAACAATCTATTCAAAGTGTAGCAAACAGTAGTTACAACATCAGCCCAAAAATGTTTAGGCAAATTTGTCTCATTAAGAAGAGTTCTTGTACCTTTTACAAGGGATCTATTTTTCCTCTCCACAACACCATTTTGTTGAGGTGTTCTAGGAGCTGAAAAATTGTGGTTAATTTCATTTTCTTTACAGAATTTTTCAAAATGTTCATTTTGGAATTCTCCACCATGATCACTTCTTATTGAGATAATTTTGCTTCCCTTTTCATTTTGAGTAAGTTTGGCCAGTTTTCTAAAAACATTGAAAGCATCACTCTTGGATTTTAAAAACAAAGTCCATGTGAATCTAGAGTAATCATTAACAATGACAAGCCCATAATAATTACCTCCTAAACTCATAGTTCTTGAAGGACCAAACAAATCCATGTGAAGTAATTCAATGGGTCTTGAAGTAGAAACAATGTTTTTACTTTGAAAAGAATTTTTTGTTTGTTTCCCTTTTTGACAAGCATAACATAATTTGTTCTTTTCAAACTTGAGTTTGGGTAATCCAATGACTAAATCCTTTTTAATAAGCTTATTCATATGATGCATGTTAATGTGACTTGCTTTCCTATGCCATAACCAAGATTCATCAATTTTACTAATCAAGCAAGAAGTGTTGTGAAAGAATGCATGATCTATGGAGAGTAGGTAGATATTGTTAGATTCAAGTGTCAGAAGAATCAGAAGACAAGTGTTGTTTTGATATTTGTTTCATGCCCACTCATGTGATGATGGCATTTGTAATTTTTCCTTTTGGTTAAGCTTGGTTCATTAATGTTAAAATCCAATAATCCTTTGCAATCATTAAAGAAGTCAGACATGCATGCATTCATTCTTAGGATAAGAATCATATTAGTATATGCAATTGATTAGAAATAAATTGATAAGTCTAAACTAGCATAAAATGTTTTCTTACTGATGTAATCGATCACACAAGTCATATAATCAATTACATAAGGCATCTGCATAAATCTGTTTAGCCTATGAACTGGTTTAATCGATTACCAAATAATTGTAATCGATTAAATGTGCTTTGAATGACTTTGGATACTTCTGGCGTAATCGATTAAACTACATTATAATCAATTACCACTGCTTGTGAAGAATATATGCAGTTCTGGCGTAATCGATTAAAGTGCATTATAATCGATTACCTCTGCTTGTGATTCATACTTTTATTTCTGGCGTAATCGATTACATGGTCAAATAATCGATTACTTTGTTCGCTCAAGATTTCCAGAAATATTATGAACAACTTAATCGATTAATTAGACGGAATAATCGATTACACATGTTAAAATAATCGATTACATAAACGAAATAATCGATTACTGTCTATTAAATCTATTTTTTTATAAATAGGCAAACATTGTCTCAGAAAACCAGAGAGTGATTTCGAGAGCTTTCATTCATACCAAAGTTTTAATGATCTCTGAGTGCTCCAAAGAGTTAGAAAAATCATTTTGATAATATTGTTCATTAGAGTTAGAATCATCATGCTTGCTTAAGAGAATGAGTTATTTTTGTGATCATTCATGCATTGAGCTGTATCAAGATCAATCAAGAAAGCATATCATTCATCATCTCAGGTTATAAATTTTGTGTATATCCTTTATGCTACAAAGGAATATAAGGTGATATCCTTCTTGAACATTAAGTTTTGTAATTTGTAATTGTTCTTTTGTATTCTGTAATTTGTGTTGAATTTTTTCCATGTAACAGTTGAGTTTCTTTAAAGCATTACTAGAAAGGGTTTTCTAGTGGGTAGAACTGAGAAGGGTTCTCTAGTTCTAGGTCTTTTGATAAATCTAGGGAATAGATTTAGAGTTTTGCCTAGGGTGGGTAAAAGAGACCTTGTTGTTTGCTTGTAAAGAATTATAATCTGTTAGTGGAACTCTAATCTGGTTTGGATTAGAAGGTAAACTGGATGTAGCCTTAGTGGTTGGAGGTGAACCAGTATAAAATTGTGTGCATTTAAGTTTTGATTTACATTTCATTAATTGCTTGAGATATTCAATTTTGTGTATTAATTCAAACTTTGATTCAACACAAGAGTTAATTGATTGGAGAAGAAAATTGTTTACTAAATTTGTTTTTGATTTAACATACGATCCATATTAATTCTTCCGCTGAGTTTTGTTTTTCAAGAAAAGTTCAAAAAGGATCAAAAACCAATTCACCCACCCTCTTGGTTTATTGGATTAAGTATTCATTGTATTTTCAGATATTACCTTTTCTTTTACCTATGTGAATTACCTCACCACTTTGTCCATCACATATCATACAGCAATTGTCATTGAATGACACTTTGAACCCTTTATCACAAAGTTGACTTATGCTTAAGAGATTGTGCTTAAGTCCTTCCACATAGAGAACATTTTTTATTTTGGTCTTGAAGCTGTCTCCAATACTTCCTTCACCAATTATTTTCCCTTTGTTGTTATCTCCATAGGTGACAAATCCTCCATCTTTAAGAGTCAAATTTGTAAGCATTGATATGTCACCGGTCATATGTCTAGAGCATCCACTATCAAGATACCATAATGAAGATCTTGCTCTTAGACATACCTGCAAAATTCAAATCAATTTACAAAGGTAGGTACCCAATTGAAATTGGGTCCATAAGGGTTAGCTGTTTTCCTCTTTCCTTGGCACCCGAATGCATTCTCCATTAGGCACATAGAATCTCCTAGCATAGCATTTATAAGATGTGTGACCTTTCTTCATACAATAGTTACAAGTGATAGTTCTTGATGCATTTTCAAAATAAGTCATGTAATTAACCCTTGGTTTTGAAATTGCTTTTGTATATTTCTGTTTTGGAGGTACAAACTTGGTTCTTCCATTGGATTTTGACCCATGTTTGTAACGCAAACCAGAAGTATCTCCAGCATACTTTTGCACACTTAGCATTTCAGCCAAATTGCATTTTCTGTAAAGCCTTTTCAAAAGATCCACCAAGTAATTATTTTTTGAGAGTACTACCATAAGTTTTTCACCATGACTTCTTTTGAACTCATCAAATTATTTTTGCAAATCATTGTATTTGTCAACATTAGATGAAGAAGAAGCACATACACAACCATTTAATTTGTAACTTGAAACAAGTTTTTCATTTTCTTCTTTCAGTTTACAAATTTCAGATTGTAGTTCAGCAAGTTTTGTGACATGCCATCTAAGATCTCCCTTCAGCTTGTTATTGGATTTTGCAAGCCTTTGGGCTTCTTCATGCATTTCTTGAAAGGCGTCAAAGCTTCATCAAATTCAGAGCTTACCTCAGTTTCAGCAATTGATAAATCATCATCTTCTTCAATTGTAGAGGTGAGACACACATTTGCTTCTTCATTTTCAGTTGATGATTCAAAAGTTGTTGATTCATTATCTTCCCAAGCTATGTAGGCTTTCTTAGGCTTTCCTTCTTTCTTCACTTTGTTTTCACTTTGTTGCTTCTTCAAGAAAATTGAGCATTCAGATTTGATATGGCCAGGTTTGCCACATTCAAAGCAAGTGAAGTTGTTGTCACTTCTTTTGTTGATGTTGTTGTTGTTCTTTGTGAACTTCCTATTCTTGTTTCTTCTCAAGAATTTGCTGAATTTTTTGACAATTAAGTTCATGTTGTCTTCATCATCTTCTTCACTTGAATCTTCTACCTTTTCCACTTTTGAGGATGCAGCTTTTAAGGCTATGCTTTTGTGTTTATTTTCTGCATCTTCAGAATTGGTTAGTTGTGATATTTCAAGTTCATATTCAAGTAGCTTACCAAATAGTGCAGCCATTGACATTTTGGATAGGTCTTTTGATTCTTTGATTGCTGTCACCTTGGGTTGCCATGGTCTTGTGAGGCACTTCAAGATTTTGATATTCAGCTCTTCAACATCAAAGATCTTCCCAAGACCAAGAAGATGATTTACTATGTGAGTAAATCTTGTTTGAAGCTGAGATATGTTTTCTGTGAGATTCATCTTGAACATTTCATACTCATGTATTAAGGCATGCTTCCTTGATCTTCTAACTTCATCAGTACCTTCATGAGTTATCTCCAGCATCTCCCACATTTCCTTTGCACTATTGCACCTAACTGTTCTAAAGAATTCATCAGAAGAAAGTGCAGAAGTAATCATATTCTTAGCTTTAAAATCATATTGAACAACTCTCTTTTCAGCATCAGTCATTTCATCCCATTCTTTGGGAATCATATTATTACCAACAATTTTAATAGGAATTACAGGACCTTTTTCTATTGCATTCCAAGCTCCTAGGTCATTTGATTGAATAAAGATTTTCATTCTATTTTTCCAAAAACTGAAGTGCTCTCCTTCAAACATTGGAGGACGATTGAGGAAGGCACCCTCTTTGAAGGTAATTTGTGAGGTATTCATTTTCTTTTTAAAGAAAGATAGTGATCTTGAATAACACTCAAGAACCTGCTCTTGATACCAATTGAAAACAATAGGAATACCCACAATAACCAAGAGGGGGGTGAATTGGTTAAAACTTGGTCTTTTAAAATTTATAAAATCAGAGTAAGGATCTTAATCACTTTGAAACCAAGAAAGCTTTTATTCAATAAATTTACTCAGCTCTAGAAAACAATGTCTCAAAACAAAACTTGTTGAGTAATGATAACGATACAAAGAACCAATGAACAAGATAGCTAAAAGAGATTAAAGAATAGAGCATCAACACAAGAAATTTATACTAGCTCACTTCTCAAGATAAGATACATCCAGCTTCTAATCAACACTAGATTAGAATTCCACTATTGAAAATTTCAGTTCTTAAAAGCTTTATTACAATCACTCTTTATCAACCCTAGATAAAGACAAGAAATCTAAAACCCTATTAGACTTCAAGCAAGCAAGAATCAGAGAACACTACTCTGTTCTTCCCTAGAGAACACTACTCTAGTTTGCCTTAAGAACAAATTTACAACAGCTCCTAATTACAAAAATTGCAAAACAGATTTACATCCAAAAAAGAAGGGAGAGAAACAACCTGATGATCCAGTATGTATGAATGCATATGAGTTACCAATCAGGAATGAATGATCAAAAGCAAATCAGAACATGCTCTCCTATTCTTCTTTGAAAGCTCTTGCCAAAGAAATTTACTCAAAAACTCATGAAGATCAAAGAGAGGGGCAAGAGGTTAGAAAACTCAGAAAAACACTTTCAATCTTGGTGAAGGCTTGTGTGTAACCAAAAATTTGAATAGTTCAAGTTAGAAAATAAGATAAGCCTCACTTCTATTTATAACAAAACTTTATAACTAACTATAATCGATTAAACGCGCTCAATAATCGATTAAAACGTATAAGTGATCGATTAAATTTCTATTTTAATCGATTAAAGTGTTCATATGTTTTTTGGGTTTGAACAACGAGCAAAATAATCGATTAATACGACTAGTAATCGATTAAACCAGTAGCACAGCATTTAATAAAAGCCTTGTGTAATCGATTACAAAAGATGGTAATCGATTAAAGCAGTGCAACAAGCTTTTCTAAGAACATTGTGTAATCGATTACAATAACTGGTAATCGATTATTGCTGTAAAACAAGCTTTTCTAAAAGTCTTATGTAATCAATTACAATACACGGTAATCGATTAAAGCAGCGAAGCATGATTTTCTTTTAACACTAAATAATCGATTACAATCAATGGTAATCGATTAAATTGTTCTTCAAAGATTTTCCAGATTTGAAAATGAAGCAAATAATTGATTATATTACTGTGTAATCGATTAAACCAGTGGCATTTGTATTTTTCCAAAAACATTGCTTATTTGGTTCTTTTATCAAAGCTTGCTTCAATTCTTTATGAAAATATTTAAGCACATGAATGATTAGATGCATGCAATGCAAGGATCAACAGATTGACTTCTCTAAATACTTTTATGGATTTACATTCTTCCAAGGCATTCCAAGGCATGTGAAAAATGTCAAAACATTTCTTCAAGTCCTAAGCTTCAAGCTTCAAGATGCGCCCCCTATATCCAACAATATAGATGTAAGTCTTTACGTGTTTGCAGATTGAGGTTTGCCTGCGCCTTTTTGATCCAATAACTACAAAATCTGGAAATGAAGATAAAAAGTTGAACTCCGGGAAAATATGTCAAGTTGTTGATCAGCTTGTGAAGCTTCCCATGGAGCATCAAATTTATGATATTATTGATGTTGCAGGATCTTGTAGCATTAATTTGAAGGAGGTGCATTTTTATTCTTATATTCTCTTTGTCGGAAGACATGAAAAGATGTCAATTCCAATAAAAGAGAAAGAATTAACAAACAATTAGATTCATTGATTTACATTGTTAAGGACATTGATGAATTGAGATGGATCAGAGGTCAGTATTTCCTTCTAAAAGTACTTGAATAAACTTGCTGACGAATATTATATTTAAATTTATGTTGTTGTTTAGAGAAGATATAGAGGAAATATTTTGCAATATAATTTGTTGTTTTTAATGTATTACTGGCCAGAAAATGTTTGCAGCGAATTTCTATAAAGTGAGATATAGTTGTAAAGATGATAGTAAGGGTGAAGTTAGACTGTTTGGGTGAATTGGTTGTGTCATGCAAATGCTCTTTTAGCTTGAAGCATGGACAAGGCACAAGCTCACCCAAACCTTGTGGTGCAGCTTCACTGTTTTCTTAATTCTATCTATGCAATATAGTTCTTGTTGTCAGATATAAATGTTAAATGATTAGGGAGCTTGGTCAGCTTCCCATACTGTGGTTGATAGCCTTAAAAGCATGTGATGTCTTTATTCAATATTTCAATGGCAAGGTCAATTTGTAACAAATAAAAAGGGGAAATGTTTCCTAAATAACAATTAGATGGAATGATTGCTTCCTAGTAATAGGAAGTGATGGGTTCCTGCTCATTTAAATGCTTTTAAGGGACTGAGTTTGTGTATATGGCTTCTATTGGTGTTCTGCTTAGTATTGCTTCTAGGGAGTTTCCACTTGCTATTGTCTGATTACTGATATGCAGAGAGACTGAGGATGTAGGCTTGGCTGCAATTTATATTTCTTTCACTCCTAGTTGTTTCTATTCTGCTCTAGACCTTGGAGGATATCTTATCCTGTACTGCAATGTATTTTCCCTCTTTTCTATGTAATGAATCTTTTTAAAAAAAAAATAAATTATATAGGCGTACCTTTGTAGAAAAATCTAGAAATATGTGACAATAAAATGATTCCATTTTTATTCTCCAAAGAGGAAGTAAATAGGTATTTAAAGAATGATATAAGCATCCAAAAAGGAAACAAATCACTCCTAATCAAACCATCTCCTACACTTTCTTCTCATCAGTGCCCCTCAATTTTCTCCTAATTAATATCCCTCAATCTAAGGTATTTAAACCTGTTAAACTAGGAATATTTTACATTTAATACCTAATATTTACAGCTCGACAACTTTTTCTCTTTGTTTGGAATGTTTGTCTATTGTATACAGTTGTGAACTTTTTAATTGAAATGAGCTTCATTCTTTTTTTTAATCTTCTCTCGCTTCAATTGAAGTTTTGTTTTTAGGGCTGGTTCTCAATGATGCATCCTTAAATGTATATATCATTGCCTTTCCACTTTGAATTTATTGGGATTTTTTTTGTAAATAGATATGTGAGAGGCTTGGGATTGAACTGAAAAAGAGTCACATTCGACTTCTAAATTTGTGCTATAGATTTGGAATGAAAGTGCAAGAAGAACAATGCCTAAAATCTAAGGCAATTCGAGTTTGGACTTCTAAAAATTTCAACACTGAACCAAAAGTTGAACTTATTTGCAAGCTTGATGAAAACAAACCTTTAAACGATGTGCCGGACAGATCAAAAATAATATCTGAATTTGATACTTCAACTACTAGTGGAAAACTTGCTGACCTTGCAAAATTGGAAGATAGAGGAGTTGGTGCAGAACTATCTTGTGTATCTCCAAGAAATACTAAGTCAAGCTTTGTAGAAACGTCAACAGACTTGCAAGATTTGGTCCTTGACCGAAGAAGTATAGTTTCTCATTGCAAATCAATCAGTTCATCAGTGGAGGCAGACAATGCACCATCAAGAGCATTTCCATCTGATGCATTGAAACCATTCTCTACTAGATCAAATCAAAGATATGCAAGTTTATCTTTAAGTGTGGATAACACTAGAAGGGAAAATAGAATACTAGAAAGACTAAAGGTCTGTCTTCTTTTTTTCCCTTTCCTAATCCTATTGCAAATGAAGCATTCTAAGACATTTTTTTTTTACGTTTTTCCCCATCCAGGATGAAAGGTTCATTTTGAGATCTGAGATAAATAATTGTCTTATTATCTTTGAGAAGGATAAGTCTACAAAAGTGGACCGCAAGACTATTGACCGAATATTAACTAAACTTCAAGAACAAGAGCAGGTCAGATGTATAACAGTACATTAACTTGTTATTTCTGAATATTCCAGGACAAAAGATTGTGTGGTAGTTGTGCATCCATCCATGATTCTAACTCGAGTTATTTGATGAAATTCAAGATAGAATACGATCATTTAATTATTATATTCCTAGCAAAAGTGCTTCACATCAGAAAAATGATGAATTGCTACCTGTAATGGAGGATATTCAGAAAAATCAAAGTGTTATAGTTCCATATGGGCAGGCTAGTAAAGCAGAAGCTATGCGTGCTAATGGATTTGTATTAGCAAAAATGATTCGTGCAAAGCTGCTGCACAGTTTTACTTGGTATTGTCTGCATAGGTCAACAAGCCATATTGATGTTTTATCATCCAAAAAATATGTCTTTGAGGTAACTGATACTCCTCATAGTAGCAGCAAACTATTTTTTCTCGAAGCAACTATTAAAGAAATTCCAGTTGAGCTATTCTTAAAAGTTGTTGGGTCCACTAAAAATTATGAAGAAATGATTGAAAAGTGGAAGATGGATTTACGTCTCTCTGATCTTCCTCTGGAGGAGTACAAATGTTTAATGGATGCTCAAGCAACAGGAAGATTGTCATTAGTTATTGGGTCAACATGATGTATTAATTGTTCACACATTCTCGTAAAATTTCAGCCCATTCTGAGATCGTTCGCTGTGAAATTACCAGAATGCCCCTGCAACAATTGTAAAAACTGGTCAAAAACTCCTATTTAGAGGCCGAATTTGCCAATTTTAACCCAGACCCAACCCTAATATGGGTTGTTTTTCTTTAAAAAGGGGGATAAACTTTGGAAAACAAATCGCAAAGCAAAACTGCACAGGTTTGAAAAATTTTGGACAGCAAAATGACACTACAAACACAACTACACTACACAAATTCTCATCCTACTACTCCTCTATTTTTTTGCTTTATTTTTCCTTGTTTTGCTCTGTTTTTTGATAGCACACATGAAACTACATCATCCACACTTCATAATGAACAAGATCAATCATGCAATTATGTAACAAAGTGCGGTAGTGCAGCAAAATGTAAATATGCAGTGAATGTAACTTATATATATATATATACTATTAACTAATTACAAAGAATTAAAGCTAGCACACAATGAACCGTGTCCCCGGCAACGGCGCTAGTTTTGATAAGCGTTTGTCATATTGTTTCAAAACAATTAAACTATGCTAATTCTGTACAACAGGATCAACCTAGGTCGACTCAGAGACACAATCAATATGGTTCCAACTTCAATTTACTAGTAAATAAGGGGGGGATTTTTGTTGAACAATTTGCAGGCGCAAAGTAAAATTTGCAAAAACAAAAACTACAATTAAAGATCAATGCAGAAACTAACAAAATTGATAACAAGTAATGTAAAACAGATTAAAGAGCATCAATCCAATTTACAAACCAAGTTATTCTAATCATCATCATTCTCAGAAATTTATCCTATTGTGAAAGTTCATTCAATTTCATTAGAAGTAGTTCAATCGAATTAACCCCTAAATTAATTGAAACCACAATCCTAATTGAAATATCATCCAATTAATTTGTGATTTATATGCAAAATTAGGAAATGAATCAATAACCTAATCCGCTTTCAATCCTAAACGCATTCATAATCATGAAAACAAAATAGCAATTGAAGAAGAAAGTGAACTTTCACACAGAATTCAAAATACCGAACCAGAACTCAAATTCTTCTCTTGCTTGGGTTGGATCCTTGGATTGATTGATTATTTAGCCTACCATGATCATCATCAATGAAAGCCCCATGAAATAAGTGCACGAAAATGGAAGAAGGGAAAACGAACATGAAGAACAAGGAAGAACAGTTGAGAGAAAATAAGAGAAAAGGTTTTGATTCTAAAAACTTAAAAAGAGAAATGTAAAACTATTTTTGCAAATGAAATGTAAAGTAATAATTCATCCTAATGTCACTAACATATAGTGACTAAGTCTAAAGAAAAGAATGGGCCATGAACAACCCATCAATTCTAATTATTTATGCTATTTACACCAATAAAAGTCCAACTCGCAGCCCAAAATACAAGTGCAGTAGTTCTAACTTCAAAGTCTAAAATGACCCTCCAAATGGCAGAATTGACCTCGGATTATTTCTGACAAACTTGTAGATCTTTTCTTTATCTTTCCAAGGACTACAAGAACGCTCAATTCAGAGTTCCGTAGAGCTCTGTAGGTCCTGTACAAAGCAGATACGTCAAGTGAACATAAAATCCGAAAATACGCAACAATTAGCAATTAAGCCCACTAACTTGCCTAAGACAAAAACTGAAGTAGAATGGGAAAATAAAAGTCCAAGAGAAGTCAAATAAGCTAAGAATGATAGAAAAATATTTAACTAAAGGCACTCCATCATGCATCCAAACACAACATAAAAGGTGTCTTTAACCAACTAAGAAATCAATAATACAGCAGCTAGAAGCTTTTCTAAACCCAAAAAGCTAAAAAAATATAGAAACCAAAGTGCATAAACCCCCACTCCCCACACCTTAAACACCATCAAAATCATCATGAGTGAAGCTTCTATGCGCTTTTGGAGCGACTGAATCGTAACATAATTGACAATAAACCAACTCTCTTCCCTCTCTTTTGGGAAAACTTCACTATATACATTTATATATATATATATATATATATATATATATTGTATTTCTGCCATACAATCTTAGTAAATGCATTTTGCTCATTTTGTTATCACGTTCTACAGGACTTCTATACCTTTTCTTCTTCTTCCATTGGAACAATACCAGTTTAACGCGAGTGAGGTGGCGGTCTGCTAGCGACTGTGTGCGAGTGGCGGATGGCAATGCGTGACCGAGAAGCATAAACTAAGAGAAGTCGAGAAGTCAGTGAGAAGTGAAATTAGGGGATTTTTTTTACTAGTCATTACCAAAAAAATTTACTAGTTTTACTGATATGCTGCTAGCATATGTTAGTTTTTAGGGTTAATTGATTAATAATTCATTCAATAATTAGTAATATAGGCTAGAATTAGTTAGGTTTATTTATTTATTTGTTATTATCTCATCTTATTATGATTTTTGGTTAATTAGGAACCAACAAGAGAGGAAAAGAAGCAAAAAGGAGCAATCTGGCTTTTCGAACATGCCACGCGATCCGCGACAGCCTCCACGCTAGTAGAGCCAGAATGTCAGGAAGAACCTTCAGCTCGAACATCTCACGCGATTAGCGTGAGATACCACGCTGTTAGTGCCAACATGTTTGGAGGAACTCTCAGCACGACCATCTCACGCGATTAGCATGAGACACCGCGCTAGTAGCGCCACAGTTAAGCAATTTCCTATTTTAAACGATTTGGCATGAAAATAGCTGGGGAAAAAGGTTCTTGTTACCCTAATTAATATATAAACGTGGTAGACAAGAAAATGAGGCACTTCTGCATAGAAAAACATGTTAGATTCAAGAAGCTGAAGACAAGGAATCAAGGCTGATGGAAGTAATTTGGTTTTGATATTTTTACATGCCCATTCTAATAAGATGGCATTTGTAATTTTGGCTAAAGTTTAGTTCATTAAGATATATCCTTATAATCCTCTGCAGTAATTAAGTAAATCATGCATACATACATTCATATATAGGTTGATAATCATATTAGTATGTGCAAATGAATAGAAAAGCTTAAGTGAATCTAAACAAGCATAAAATGAATTAACATTGTTTTAATCGATTACGTGAGTCAAGCAATCGATTACCAGCTTGTTTGGATTTCTGGAAAATGATTTAAGAATAGTTTAATCGTAGACCTCAACAGCAGTATAATCCTTACTCTAGCACTTACAATCCTGGTTGGAGAGATCATCCAAATTTGAGGTAAGGTCCTAGTCCACCACAATAGCAGCAGCCCTTCCGACCTCTTCAGCAGCACTTCCAGCTTGCCATCACCAAATACCAACCTCCCCCATTCAGACAACAGCCACAGTTCCAGCAACCTGCACCTGCACCTACACCACCTGCACAACCTGTGCAGACCAGTTCTAGACCTTCTTTGGAGGACTTGATGAAGCAAATGGCCACCACTAACCTTCAGTTTCAACAGAATGTCAGTGCCACTAGATGCAGCAATAAGGTTCTGGCAACATTCCAGCACAACCAGTGATTAATCCAAAGAGTGTGAATGCCATTACCTTGAGGAGTGGCAAGGAGCTTTCAGATTCAATAGTTTTTGGTGCTAAATCAGATTCTGCACCAAAGCATACTCCTCTAATTCCTCTACCTTTTCCTTCTAGATCCATTTCTGCAAAGAAAGTGGAATTTGATTTTGATTTGCTTGATATTTTCAGGAGGGTTGAAATCAACATTCCCCTATTGGATGTCATCAAACAGATTCCGAAATATGCAAAGTTTTTGAAGGATTTGTGCACTCATAAGAGGAAGCTGAAGGGAGATGAGCAAGTGAAGATGGGCAGGAATGTGTCTGCACTCATACAGGGCAAGACTGTTGATTCCATGCCACTATCCACCTTGCAACAAAAGTGCAAGGATCCTGGCACTTTCGCTGTTCCATGCACCATTGGAGATATTACTTTTGCAGATGCCTTGTGTGATCTTGGAGCCTCCATTAATGTCATGCCCACATCAGTTTACAGATCACTACACCTTGGTGAGTTGAAACCCACTGGTGTTGTCATTCACTTGGCCAACAGGAGTGTTGCGCTTCCACTTGGACTTATTGAAGATGTGTTGGTACGAGTTAATAATTTGATTTTTCCTGCGGATTTTTATATTTTGGACATGGAGAATGAGTCTTCTAGTCATGGTTCCACATTAATCTTAGGAAGACCATTCTTGATGACAGCTAGGACTAAAATTGATGTGCATGCAGGAACTCTTTCTATGGAATTTGGTGATGACATTGTCCAGTTTAACATTTTTGAGGCCATGAGACATCCTGTAGAGGAGCATTCTCTTTTTCTTCTTGATATCATTGATGCTGCAGTAGATAGTCTAGATATTTCTGATTCTTCTGATTTTTCTGATTTTGATCTTGGTTCTTGCAATTGTGCCTGTGATGATTCTGCTGTTGCATGTAGTATTTGTGTGGAGATTTCCTCTGCACTTCACTCTGATTGTGTTGCAGGTACACATACAGGTTCTGAGCCTACTATCCCACTTCCCTCAGCCCCCAGTCTTTCCTTGCCTTCCACCATTCAGCCACCTTCCTTGGAGCTGAAGTCACTACCTGAGCACCTCAAATATGCATATTTAGATGATGCTCAGAAGCTTCCAGTCATCATATCTAGTAGTCTCTCACTTGAGCATGAAAAATAGTTGTTGCATGTTTTGAGGGGCCACAAAAAGGCCATTGGATGTACCCCTGCTGACCTTTCTGGCATTAATCCTTCTATATGCATGCATCGAATACTTTTGGAGGATGATTCTAGGCTGGTGCAGCAGCCACAGAGGAGGCTGAATCCCACTATTTTGGATGTGGTGAAGAAGGAAGTGGCAAAGCTACTAGCTGTAGGGATCATCTATCCCAGCTCAGATAGCACTTGGGTTTCACCTGTCCAAGTGGTTCCTAAGAAGTCGGGTCTCACAGTTGTGAAGAATCAAGATAATGAGCTGATTCTGACTAGAGTGGCCAACAGTTGGCGAGTTTGCATTGATTACATGAGACTCAACCACGCCACTCGCAAGGACCATTTCCCTCTTCCCTTTATCGATCAGGTTTTAGAGAGGTTGGCAGGTAAATCACATTATTGCTTTCTTAATGGTTTTTTTGGTTACATGCAGATTCATATTGCACCAGAGGATCAACACAAGACCACATTCACCTTTCCATTTGGCACATTTGCTTATACCCGGATGCCTTTTGGCCTATGCAACGCATCTGGCACCTTCCAAAGGTGCATGGTAAGCATATTTTTTGATTTATTTGAGAGTTGCATGGAGATGTTTATGGATGATTTCACTGTTTATGGTTCCTCTTTTGATGCATGTTTAGATAGTCTCTCTAAAGTGCTTGACCGATGTATTAAGACTAACCTTGTTCTTAACTTTGAGAAATGCCATTTTATGGTGCATGAGGGTATAGTCTTAGGGCATTTGGTCTCTAGTAGAGGTCTTGAGGTCGATAAGGCCAAGATTGATGTGATTACTTCTTACCCCGCTTCTGTGCGAGAAGTACGTTCTTTTCTTGGACATGCAGGTTTTTATAGGAGATTCATTCAGGATTTCAGTAAGATTGCATTGCCATTGTCCAAGCTTCTCCAAAAGGACGTAGACTTTACATTTGATCAGCCTTGCAAAGAGGCATTTGAGGGATTGAGGAAGAAGCTGACTACCTCTCCCATCATGCAGCCACCAGATTGGGAGCTTCCCTTTGAGCTGATGTGTGACGCCTCTAATTATGCACTTGGGGCTGTGTTATCACAGAGAGTTGGTAAACTCTCCCATGTCATTGCTTATGCTTCACGCACTTTAGATGCAGCCCAATTTAACTACACCACCACTGAGAAGGAGCTTTTAGCTATTTTTTTGCTTTAGATAAATTTAGATCTTATTTGCTTTGCTCCCATATCACTGTCTTTACTGACCATGCAACTTTAAAGTACCTGTTGAAAAAGCCTGATGCTAAACCTAGATTGATCAGGTGGATGCTTCTTCTTCAGGAGTTTGACCTCGAGATTAAGGACAGAAGTGGTGCAGAAAACTTGGTTGCTGATCACTTGAGCAGGATTGAAGGACCTCTTGAGTCTTTTCCCATTCATGATAATTTCCTTGATGAGCATTTGATGCATTTGCATTCATCACATGTCATACCTTGGTTTGTTGACATTGTTAATTTCATTGTTGCATCTGTTGTTCCACCTCATGCATCTACGTCCCAGATAGATAATCTTAAGAGTGATGCTAAATATTATGTTTGGGATGATCCTTATTTGTGGAGATTTGGTAGTGACTAAGTGATCCGAAGGTGTGTGCCTGATCATGAGATTCAGTCTATTCTTCAGTTTTATCATGGCACACCTACCGGAGGTCATTTTGGTCCTCAGAGGACCGCTAGGAGGATATTAGATTGTGGGTTCTTTTGGCCCACCCTGTTTAGAGATGCTCATCACTTTACCACCACTTGTGAGCAGTGTCAGAGAGCAGGAGGAACGATTACACGTAGACATGAGATGCCTCAGTAACCCATTATTTTTTGTGAGATTTTCGATGTCCGGGGTATTGATTTTATGGGTCCATTTCTTGTTTCTCATGGTTTTTCATATATTTTGCTTGCTGTTGATTATGTTTCTAGATGGGTTGAGGCTAAGGCCACCAGAACTAATGATTCTAAAGTTGTTGTGGATTTTGTGAGATCCAACATTTTCTGCAGGTTTGGTGTGCCTAGAGCCATTATCAATGACCAGGGGAGCCATTTCTGTAACCGATCATTGGCATCCTTACTTCAAAAGTATGGGGTTGTGCATAGAGTTGCTACAGCTTATCATCCCCAAACTAATGGGCAAACAGAGGTTTTTAACAAAGAGATCAAGCAAGTGTTACAGAAGGTGGTGCAACCAAACAGGAAGGATTGGAGCAAGCTACTTGAGGATGCTTTATGGGCTCACAAGACCACTTACCGGACACCTTTGGGGATGTCTCCTTATAGGGTGGTTTTTGGTAAGGCATGCCACCTACCGGTGGAGATTGAGCACCGTGCTTATTGGGCGGTGAAGAGTTGTAACATGGCATTTGATGAAGCGGGTATGGAAAGGAAGCTTCAGTTGCAAGAACTTGAAGAGATCCGCTTAGAAGCCTATGAGAATTCCAAGATTTACAAGGAGAGAGTGAAGAGATTTCATGACTCTAGGATTCTTAGAAAGGAGTTCCATAGTGGCCAAAAAGTGCTTTTGTTTAATTCTCGCCTTAAGCTTATTTTCGATAAACTTCGATCTAGATGGGATGGACCTTTTGTTATTACTAATGTTTTTCCTCATGGTGTAGTTGAGATTAAAAATGAAGTTACCTGCAAAGTCTTTAAGGTCAATGGTCACCAACTCAAAGTATTTCATGAGAGCCCTCAAGTGGAGGAGGAGCTTGTGGCGGACATCTCTTTGGTCTTGCCAATTTTGTGTGATGAAGCATCTTGAATCACATTTTGGGAGTTTCCTTTTCCCTTCTTTTATTTGTTGTCTCTTTGTTTGCATTTCTTTATATGCTTACATTGAGGACAATGTGTATTTCAAGTGTGGGGTGAAGGATTCCAAAATCTGTTTTCTAGTTATATTGTCTGTTTTAGTTTTTGAGTCTGTATGTTGCTGTTTTCTGGCACTTTTTCATGTTTTTCATAGGATTTTTAACTTGCATAAATTGTGAGAAATGTTAAAAATTTGGTTGGATTGAGAGGTTTCATGCTTGATGTGAATCATTGTTGCAATTGTTGAAGTGATAAGTAGGTTTGAGAAATATAATTTAAGATGAATCATGTGTGATAGAATTATGCCTTTTGAGTTTTTGAGCCTTTGTGGATATGTTCTTTCATGTGTGAATTCACCCTTGTGCTAGATTACTCTATGTTTTGCCTTGCTTCTTTTGACATTCCTTATTGCACATGCTTTGATTAAGATGATTTAGGCCTTCTTTCTTTTAGCCACTAGCCAAATAAACCTATCCTTGTGTTGATATCCTTTGTCACCCCTTTTTGAGCCTTTAGCCTTTTCTTTCTTATACAGCTCATTGCAAACTAAAAAAAAAATGGGAAACCATGTTATCCTAGCTTTAGGGAGGAAAGGGGCTTTGGAATTGTTTTGGGAGTGGGTTTCAAACAAGTGTGGGGTATTTTTATTTGCTTTTGTTTTGATTTGAAAAAAAATGATGATGAGAAAAGAATATAAAAGAAAAGAAATAGTTTACAAAGCAAACGTTCAAAGAAAAAAAATGCATAAACAAGGAAAAAGAAAAGCAAAGAAAAAGAAAAAGAAAATGCAATAAAAGTTGTTATGGTTGATTTTCATCCTTGTAAATTCCTTTAAATCTCATTTCTTTGTTTCTACCCTTCTTTTAACTTGTTGGCTTACTCCCCATTGCCCCTCTTTTCTCTTAGTTTAGCCTAAATATCCTTTTCTTATCCACTTTTACCTAAGCCATTCATTACAAGCCTATAAAGTCCTTTTGATCTTTTGATGCATGTGTATTTCAAGTTGAATGAACTAGAGTCTTGTCAATACTTGGATGTGCTAGTTACATGTGGTGTTTGAGTGTAAATACAAAGCCATACACATTATATGAGGTTGAGTGTTGCCTTTGAGAGATTTCTATCACCTCGGTACATTCTTAATTCTAAACTTGACTACTTTCTCACTTTGCACTTTGTGATCATGTTTTCATGGATTGTTTGTTACCGTAATATCATTCTTCCGTCTTTCATCTTTCTCACTTTTGTGCATTGTTAGGATTCATTGAAAAATATTTGTGTCTTGTTCTTACCTTTCTTTTAGTTTGTGGTTTACTTTAGTTTGAATTTTTCTCTTAGTCTTTCTTTTAGTTTTGCCCAAGAGTGCAAATGTTTAAGTGTAGGGTATTTTGATGGAGTGCCTTTAGTTAAATATTTTTCTATCATTCTTAGCTTATTTGACTTCTCTTGGACTTTTCTTTTCCTATTCTAATTCAGTTTTTGTCTTAGGCAAGTTAGTGGGCTTAATTGCTAATTGTTGCGTATTTTCGGATTTTATGCTCACTTGACATATCTGCCTTATACAGGACCTATAGAGCTCTACAGAACTCCAAATTGAGCGTTCTTGCAGTCCTTGGAAAGATAACGAAAAGATCTACAAGTTTTCCAGAAATAATCCAAGACAAATTCTGCTATTTGGAGGGTCATTTTAGGCTTTGAAGTCAGAACCACTGCACTTGTATTTTGGGCTGCGAGTTGGACTTATTATTGGTGTAAATAGCATAAATAATTAGAATAGATGTTGCTCATGGTCCATTCTTTGTTTCAGACTTAGTCACTATATATTAGTGACATTAGGAGGAATTATAACATTACATTTCATTTACACAAATAGTTTTACATTTTGCTTTTCCACTTTTTAGAATCAAAACCCTTTCTCTTATTTTCTCTCAACTATTCTTCATTGTTCTTCATTTTCGTTTTCCTTTCTTCCATTTTCGTGCACTTATGGTGATGATCATGGAAGGCTAAATCATCAATCAATCCAAGGATCCAACCCAAGCAAGGGAAGAATTTGAGTTCTGGTTTAGTATTTCGAATTCTGTGTGAATGTTCACTTTCTTCTTCAATTGCTATTCTGTTTTCATGATTATGAATGCGTTTAGGATTGAAAGCGGATTAGGTTATGGATTCATTTCCTAATTTTGAATAAAAATCACAGATTAATTGGATGATATTTCAATTAGGGTTGTGGTTTCAATTAATTTAGGGGTTAATTCGATTGAACTGCTTCTAATGAAATTGAATGAACTTGCACAATAGGATAAATTTCTGAGAACGAGGATGATTCGAATAGCTTGGTTTGGTGAATTGGATTGATGCTCTTTAATCTATTTTAAATTACTTGTTATCAATTCTGTTAGTTTCTGCATTAAGCTTTAATTGTAGTTTGTGTTTTTGCAATTTTCATTTAGCGCATGCAAACTGTTCGACAAAAATCCCCCTTTTATTTATTAGTGAATTGAAGTTGGAACCATATTGATTGTGTCTCTGAGTCGACTATAGAATTAGCTTAGTTTAATTGTTTGAAGCCACACGACAAAAGCTTATCAATGAGTCCATTACTTTTAATGTTTTTGATGCTATGAAAAATCCATCTGATGAACATGATTATTTTAGGCTAGATGTTTTGGATAATGTAATTCATGCAGGTCAAATAGAGGATGAGGAACTTGAAGAAGTGCTAGAAATTAGGACTCAAGAAACCATACAAGAAGAGTTGGAAATAGCCTTGGAGGTGCTGGAAAAGAAAGAAGATGACATCCCAGTTGGAGCACCAAAAGTTGAGCTGAAAGAATTACCGGAGACCTTGAATATGTGTTTCTTGGTGAGGGAGAAACATACCCAGTCATTATAAATAGAGGGCTGGAATTTTATGAGGAAGAGCAGCTATTGAAAGTACTCAAGGAGCACAAAACTGCGATAGGCTGGTCCATATCCGATTTGAAAGGTATTAATCCATCTTTTTGTACTCATAAAATTCTTACGGAAGATGATATGAAACCAGTGAGACAACCACAGAGGAGACTTAACCCAACTATGAAAGAAGTGGTTAAGTTGTTAGATGCAGGTATGATTTACCCAATTTTAGACACCGTATGGGTAAGCCCAGTTCAGACCGTCCCCAAGAAAGGTGGGATGACAGTCATTCAAAATGACAACAATGACTTAATCCCCATAAGAACTATCACAGGCTGGAGGATGTGTGTAGATTATAGAAGACTGAATGATGCGGCTAGGAAGGATCACTTTCCCCTTCCATTCATGGACCAAATGCTTGAAAGATTAGCAGGGCATGATTATTACTGCTTTTTAGATGGGTATTCCGGGTATAATCAAATCCCAGTAGCACCCGAAGATCAAGAAAAGACAGCCTTCACTTGTCCTTTTGGAGTGTTTGCGTATAGAAGAATGCTTTTCGGCCTATGCAATGCACCTGCAACATTTCAAAGGTGCATGCTTTCCATTTTTTCTGACATGGTTGAAAAAGGTTTAGAAGTATTTATGGATGACTTTTCTATTTTTGGCTCTTGTTTTGATTCATGTTTGGCTAATATAGCTAAAGTTTAAAAAAGATGTCAAGAGACAAATTTAGTTTTAAATTGGGAAAAATGTCATTTCATGGTTCGTGATGGAATTGTTCTAGGCCATAAAGTTTCTGAAAAAGGGATAGAGGTTGATAGAGCTAAATTGTTATTGATTGAAAAACTGTCCCCTATAAATGTTAGTGGTATTCGAAGTTTTTTAGGTCATGCAGGATTCTACAGGAGGTTCATCAAGGATTTTTCCAAGATAGCAAAACCTCTCAGCCAATTGACTGAAAAGGGAGTAGACTTTTGTTTTGATAAAGATTGTCTGGATGCATTTAATGTATTGAAAAATAAACTTACTACTGCACCTATTTTAATAGCCCCTGATTGGACCTTGCCATTTGAACTTATGTGTGATGCTAGTGCTTATGCAATAGGTGCTGTTTTAGGACAAAGAAAAGATAAGCGTCTACATGTCATATATTACGCTAGTAAAATTTTGAATGAGGCACAAATCAATTATCCCACCACTGAAAAAGAAATGCTAGCTGTGGTTTATGCATTAGACAAATTTCGACCTTATTTGGTTGGCTCTAAAATTATTGTTTAGACTGACCATGCAGCTCTTAAATTTTTAATGAATAAGCAAGACGCAAAGCCACGCTTGCAGCGTTGGATGCTTTTGTTTCAGGAGTTTGATTTAGAAATCAAAGATAAAGCTGGAGTGGAAAACAAGGTGGCTGATCACTTGTCAAGGATTCAAGACAAGAAGTTGCAAGATGGCCCAGAAGTAGAAATCAATGAGTATTTTCCTGATGAAGGAGTAATGGCAATCCAAGTCAGCCCATGGTTTACAGATATGACTAATTACAAGGCTGTAGGTGTGATATCCGAAGAATTAAATTGGCAACAGAAAAAGAAGTTTCTCCATGATTCAAAGAGGTATTTGTGGGACAACCCTTTTCTTTATTTTCAAGGTACTGATAGGGTAATTCGCAGATGTGTAACTGAGTCAGAGGAACCTAAAATCCTTTGGCATTGCCATGCTTCGGACTATGGAGGTCACTTTGGAGGGAATAGAACAACACAAAGAGTCTTGCAATGCGGTTATTATTGGCCAACATTATTCAAGGATGTAAGAGATTTCATGGAAAAATGTGATAATTGTTAGAGGACAGAAAATATCTCTCGCAAGGATGAAATGCCACTGAATAATATCCAAGAAGTGGAGTTGTTTGATGTATAGGGGATTGATTTTATGGGACCTTTCCCTAACTCATATTCCAATCAATATATCTTGGTTGCAGTAGACTATGCGTCTAAATGGGTGGAAGCTGTCGCTTTACCAACCAATGATGCGAAGGTGGTGGTTTCATTCTTGCGGAAGAATATCTTCACCCGCTTTGGAGTGCCGAGAGCCATAATCAGTGATGGCGGTACCCACTTTTGCAATAAACAGTTTGATAGCTTACTTGCTAAATATGGAGTCTGTAACACCCCAAAATTTCCATAACTATCATTCAATAGATATTTATGAAAGTCTTAAATTAGGAAAGATTTGATTATGTAGATGAAATATCAATTAGAGACATTACGAAAATGTTTGGGAAAAAATGACCATATTGCCCTTACCGTAAATTTGAAATGACAAAAATGACCTTGAGGATAAAAGGACGATCATGCCCTTGGATATTTTTAAGAATTACAAAAGCGCCCCTAGATATTTTAGAAAGATATTTTAAGGTGAAAACTTACATAAATGCCCTTGGATATTTTGAAAAAACAAGAATACCCTTAGATATCTTGAATAGATATTTCTATGATGGAAATGACAATTATACCCTAGGATGAAGGATGAATTTACCATAATGCCTTCAGGCCAGGAATGATCAGATATTCTTAGGGATCCTTTGAGAACCTAATGGAAATATAGAGATGGAAATACAGAATACTATTAGATAGCAGATTATCAAAATAAGTTGTGACAGAAAACCATAAGTAGAATTAGGTTTTTCTTAAGCATCCAATGGTATAAAAGGAAGAAAAACTTATGTTTCCATCCTTAGGTGTGAATAGCACGTGAAGAACCATGTAGAAAGGAAGAGAATATTCATGAAAATCACTTATAAAAGTAAGCCATGTGATGAATACAAGTGTTAGGACACTTGTAAGGCACACAATAAAGATTCTTCCTCTAGCATTTAAGTAAAACTTGGAAAATAATGGTGAAGCTTCATGATTTTGCCAACTCAAAGGGACATTTGAAAGGAGATTAAGAGAAGGCTTCATAAATTGGACAAGTGTCAAGACACTTGTATGGTGTAGATTTAGTTTAAGTAGACTTTTTCTTTAAAAAACAAAAATCTTATCTTGTCTCCTTTGAACATGAGGACAGTTCTAGACATTATTTCAACAATCCCAATGGTCAAAAGTTACATATGTGAGATAGTAGTATACCTGTAAAATTTTAAGAAGATCCAACGGTTAACGAATCCAGAATCAATATTTTACTAAAACGGGTTTTGGGGAAAATTCAAGAATGAAGAAAAGCACAAAATTTCCTTAAAACTTGGCTACTCCACGTGAAGAAGAGGAAATTTGTGAGGATTGCTCTCCAAGACAAGCTATGGCACGTGTAATATCAAGATATCAAGAAGAATGAAGAAATGTTGAGAACAATCAAGAAAATGGACACTTGGATGGAGGAAAAATCAATAGCCTTTAAGATGTAGCCACTTGGAAAGCAAGGTCATAATGACCTAGGAGATTTTTTGGTAGAAAGGCATTTTAAATCATTTGGCCAACCCTATATAAAGGGGGAAGGGGACCGAAAATACCAAGCCTTTCTAAGTGAAGTTCACGTGCAAAACCACTTCATATTCCTTTCATCTTTTCATTTTCCAAACCTACATCCTTTTCACCTTTCCTTTTCAAGAATTAAAGCAAAACATAACCCACCATCTTGATACTTCACGTGGAAATTAGGAGCATTTAGAAGGAGATTAGTCAAGCTTTTAAAAAGAAAGAACGAGGTATGTATAGGGGAGTTTATGCTAAATATAGTTTAAGTGTTACTTTGTTTAAGTGATGTTTTGTGTTTGAATCTTTGTGAAGTATGACTTATATACAAGAAGTTGTTGGATTTGGATTATATTTGAATGGTTGAGTGCTTTAGAAAAGTTATGTATTATTTTCCGTGTTGTTGAGTGTTTCTATGAAAGCACACCATGTGTTTGATAAAATGTTTTAAAGAGACAAAGATGGTTTAAGTATTGTTTTGTTTAAATAAATATTTGGAATACTTGTGTTGTTGAGTGAGTTATGAATATTTATGGATTTCCTGAATTCTTATGAAGTTTATGATAAAGATAGTTTAAGAATTTGTTTGTTTGAACAAGTGCTTGAGTTTGGTGTATTTTGACTTGTCTTTGAGAAATTTATGAAGTTGAAATATGGTCGTATGCTTGAGTGCTTTTATAAAGTTTTATGTAATTGTTGGAAGAAGTTTTATATGTTGTTTAATAAGAATATTCCATGAGTCTTCGAATATATTGAACTTTGTGTTAGTTTCATGTTGAAAATTGAAGCATATGAGATATAAAGTGAAAAGTAATATTGAAGAGTAAATATGAGATAAAAAGAGCATCATTCATGCATGTTTCATATGCATGTGCCTGGTGGGGGCTAGTCCGTGTTATTTACCTCAAGATGAGGTATGTCAGATAGCTAGAATTGAGACGAGCGTTTAGACAAAAGGTGTCTAAGCTAGGGGGTAGTGGCAGTGGGGAGATAACCTACCCATGATGATCACATGTAGTGTGGGTGTGAGTCCTTTTGCAACACTGACCTACCCTGACTGTTCGATCCAATTCCGAGAGAGAGTAAGTTATCTTGACTATGGTACCATGTGATGAGAATTTGAGAGAAACATGTATCATTTAAACAAAGAATCATGCATCTATCATGCATCTTGTCTTATGAATGTTATTATGGTCAGTTATGGATGTATTCTTTTATTTAAACTATGTTTATCATAAACTTACCCTATGCTTTGTGTCTGTGGTTGACACCTGTGATGACCTCAATTTATTTGGGCGAGCAGGGGAACAGTAAAGCATAGCAGCAGATGGTTGAGAAGAAGAGATGATGAAGATACTTTGATGGCTTATCTTTTGTAATTGTCCTTATGATGTGTAAATTGTACTAGACTTTAGATCAGTCTATATATTATGTTGGATTGTATTCTGGACTGTATTTTATTATTTTGAACTTTGAACGAACACGTTTACAATATTGATGGTTAATACCTTTCCCATGAATTATTTTAAGCAAGAAGAAAAGAATTTTCCGTGAAATTTATAACTAAGATAATTTTAAAACAAGTGGAGAAGAAATTTTCATTCAAAATCAATAAACTACAAGATAGTAAAATGAGGCGTTACAGAGTCAACCACAGAGTTGCCACACCATATCATCCTCAAACAAGTGGTCAGGTAGAAATTTCTAACCGAGAACTTAAAAGAATTTTAGAAAAGACTGTTGGAAATTCTAGGAAAGATTGGGCTAAGAAGCTAAATGATGCATTGTGGGCATACCGGATTGCATTTAAAACACCTATAGGTATGTCTCCATTTCAACTTGTATACGGTAAGTCTTGCCATCTTCCAATTAAGTTAGAACATAAAGCTTTGTGGGCCACTAAATTCTTTAATTTTGAACTCTCTAAATCTAATGAAAAACGTTTGTTGCAATTAAATGAGCTAGATGAGTTCAGGTTAGCTGCATATGAGAATGCCAGGATATATAAAGAGAAGACAAAGAAGTGGCATGACAACAAGATTCGCCCTAAAGAATTTGAACCAGGACAACAGGTTTTGCTTTATAATTCTCGCCTGAGGCTGTTTCCAGGTAAGTTAAAATCTCGTTGGTCTGGTCCATTCTTAGTGTGCAAAGTTTACCCCTATGGAACAGTAGAAATTTCTCCCTTAGATAATGACAGGTCATTCAAAGTGAATGGATGTAGATTGAAGCCTTATTTTGGAGGGGAAGTGGATAGGAATGCAGTTTCCACTCCACTAAATTCATTGGATGACTGACAGTTGTATGTCAAGCTCATGACGTTAAACAAGCGCTACTTGGAAGGCAATCCAAGCATTTTATTTTGTTAATTTGAATTTCTGCAGGTTTTTGATTCAGTTAATGATTTTATATATGCTTAGTCTTAATCACTTGCTTTTAATTGTTTTTGATTGATGCTATTTGTTTCTAGTTAGCTAGGTGCAGAGTTTATTTCAGTGTTAACTCGTATTTTAGTTCTTCTATTCAAGGTTATCCTGTATATAATTAGTAACTCGTATTTTAGTTCTTCTATTCAAGGTTATCCTGTATATAATTAGTTTAACTTAGGATTTAAATTGATAAAAAGCATTAAAAAACATTGAAAAGCATTCGAATAACTCACGCGAATCACGTGGTATCTGGCGCGACTCGCGCCATCAATTCGAATCAAACCAGTCTTAATTGCATTATCCACGCTAGTAGCATGAGACCTAGCGCTAATGGTGCCAGTTAGGCAAATCCAAAGGTCATAGCCCTTCTATGGCGCTAATCGCATGGGACTTCACGCTACTGGTGCCATCCATTCAAACCTAAGAGTCTTAATTCAAGTCTTCACGCTGATCGCGTGAGACACGGCGATAATTGCGTCAGATGTTCGAAACCAGAGGACCCTTCTGCATCATTTCACGCTGATCGCATGGAGCATGGCGCGAGTCGCGCCATAAGTTCGAACTAAGTATCCCTGTTTTATCCCTCCACACGGTTAGTGTCGTATGTGGCGCGATCCGCGCGAGACCACCAGTTCAGTTTTTTAAAAGGGAATTCAGAAACCCAAAAATCGTGCCTCATTACTTGCCACCCCTATTTCTCCTAATTTCTCTCAAATTCTTAGATTCCTTTCAATTCCGTTCAAATTTCAGCCACCATCAAGCCTTTAAACCTCTATTCTAGGTTCTCAAATCCCTAAAACCCATCACCTTCATTCCACAATTTCTGAAAAGCTTGAAGTTCTTGGTGCATTCCATTCTTTTTCACTTTACTCACATCAATGGCAGGAGGCAAGGTCAGTTTTCTAACCCCACGAATGTACATTGCATAAAAAGGCACAAAGGTTTTAGTTTGGGCACCTGAGTTGCAGAGCTCCAATGATGGAATCGCGAATCCACGCGATTAGCGCGGGAATGGGCGTGAGTCGCGCCAGCTCTGTTATATGTTGTGTTTGATTTAACAGCTTGGTTGATTTCTGAATCTTAATTCTTTGCAATGCCTGGTTCAGTAGTTTAACACTTAGGTTTTATTGCCCTTAGTTACTTGAACTAGGTTGTGTTATGTTTTCCATATCGATTCTTGGTGATGTTTGATGTTTGGTTCCATTAGATTAAGCCTAGCACTAATGATGTAGTTTCATGTTGCTTTAATTAACCTATGGAATGAATTCTGATACACGTTGTTTGTTATTGGTCAGTAATAGAATTCTGATATGATGGTGTGATTTGTAGCAAGAACATATAGGCCTAGTTAATCATGCATGATGATAACCATTGGACCAAAATGTAAACCATAATTGGTGTGTTGATGACAACATTTACTGATAATTGTTGTTTGGAGTGAAGCATGACTATACTTAATATGAATGGGGACATGGTGTGTAATATAAATCTGGGAATTTAGTTGAGCTGGAATTTATGTATTGTGAATGTTGATTTGAATTGCCAGGATCTGAGTTCCATATTAGTCATATTCTGAGTTTTACTTAGGGATAGTGCTTTGACAGTGGCAATTGTGTCAATCTGGGGATCATTTACTATGCACTGTCATGAAATATGATAATTCTGTGCAAATTTCTGAATTCAACTGTTTTGATTGTGTCTCAAAATGATCTGAACTTAAAATCTGGGAATTTGTGATTGATCTAAACTTCATATGCTCATTCGAATATTGACTTGGGGCACTAGTTATGAAGCATGGGTTTAGTTGAACTGAAGAATATATTCTATTGCTTGATATCACTGCTGTGAGGTTGTTTTGGGTTATATCTATTCTCATAATTAAACTAGTGAAGCATGTTGCTGGTAAGGTACTGTAATTGGTTCATTGTTGAAGAATAATACAAACATTAATCTTGTTGGATAATACTAGTGTTGGAGAATAATTTCAGAACAAGGATAGCTTAACAGTGTAAAAATTAAGATGCAGAAACTAAATCTAGGGATGACTTACTGTGTTGATGAATGAAATTAACTGGTTGACATTTTCATTTTTGTGATGATTGTACATGGTGAACAAATTGGTATTCTCAGATATATATAGTTGATATATTGACTACATTTACATGATATTGCCTTTCTGAAGTTAATCTAAGCATTATTGGCTATGTACAAAGTTGAAAATGGCTGATTCCATTTTGCCTCCTGATTTACGTGATCTGATTGTATATGTCAGCAACTTGCAGAGCCTAAATCTGGGAATTAGCAAATCTAGTACCTATATCAGTTTTGAATCGCAAAAATTTTTTTTTACTCATAATTGTATCTTGGATATTTTATGATTTTCAGGGTAAACAGGTAGAAAAGAGGAAGAAGAAAAGCACCGCGGCCTCTAGCAGCAAAAAGGCCCGCACTTCTGACTTTGATGCAGTTCGCTTCTGCTCCGCCGAGTGTAAGGAGCGATTTGATTCTTGGTATTTACCCAAGAAGATTATTCCAGAGAAGAAGATTCTGTGGGAGTCTCTACCAGCGGATTCACCGATCTTCGAGGTCATAACTAGGCGACAGTGGCAGAGATTGGTGAGCTTTCCCGAGCCGAGCTCCAGTTCAATTCTGAAGGAGTTTCTGGCAAATGTCGACCCAGTGACAGTGGCTGAGAGGAGACTTAGCTGGGTGAGGGGCGTCTAGGTTCCATTCGATGACGAAATGATAGAGAAGTTCTTGGACACCGCATACTCTCCTTTCTCCCATTGCGAGTTTGGCCACATCTTTCTCAGCATGCAGCCTGATGTCTTTACCAAGCTGTACAGAGACGAGATGCCCCAGCTAGCTGATCAGATCCGATATGGGATCACTGGGCTATACACAGCTTGAAAGACCAAGGCGGGCCTTGATTATGTGCCAGAGAAGCTGAGCAAACATGACTTAGTAGGAGATGCAGGTTTCTGGCACCAATTCATGAACTACACAGTCATCCCTTCTACAAATATGACTGATGTGAATCTGGAGCGGGCCACTCTGTTACATGTGCTATGGGGGGAGGCGAACCTCAACATCTCTTACATCTTATCTAGGAGGATCTTGCATATGATCCAGGATGCCAGCAGCAAATCCTGACTGTCTCACTCTTCGCTTATCCTACACTTGTGCCATCGAGCTGGCGTGGTGATACCAGATGATGAGCCGATGGATGTCCGGATCGCTTCCATCATGAGCCAGAAGACTTATCTAGACGCGATAAAGAGCACTGCAGAGGAGCAGCTTCTCAGAGCCTCAAAGCTGTCTCCAGAGGAGCTTGCAGCCTACAGTCCTCGGGGAGTTCCCGATTATGAGCAGCCTCCGCCACAGGCTCCAGCTCCGCCCTCACCTCCATCACAGCCTTCTCCTCCTGCTTCTTCTCCCATCCAGAGGCTACCCAGCTATGAGCTAGTCTACGAAGACTCTCCCAGCTACTTGCTCCTTTAGAGAGAGCAGGCATATCAGACTAGGCTTCAGGAGTACCAAGTCAAGCTCCTAGAGGACCTAGCGCGAGAGCGGGGGATTGATTACACCGCATACAGATCGCAGGATCTGCGCACCCAGATCACCACCACCAGTAGCTCAGACTTCTCTAGGACCCTTCAGCCCTGCAGAGCCAACAGCAGACTACCCCGATCCATCTCAAGCTGCTGAGTAATTTACATGATGATTTTGATTTTACTGTTTTTGATTTTCTTTTCTGTTTTTAAATTTCAACATATTTACTTTACTGCAGTACACATATAAATACTTGATACATTCTTGATAATTGATACATGACTCATTTGATTCTTAATGTCTTCTGTTCGGATTAATGTTTCGTTTTGGTTGCGATTCCTCAAATAATGATTACGTGATTGAGCACACGATCCTTGTTAGTTGTTGCTGGGGACATCAATTTCTAAATCTGGGAATGGGCACATACGCATTATTTATTTGAAGAATCACAGTCAAGAGACAAAGGATGTCTAACAGAAATTTTATGTGTTTTGCTAAATTTTATGAGTTTTAAAGTTTAGTCATTAAGGGTTTAAATTTTTGAATAACGTGTTAGAAGCTTATTGTATACATCTTAGAAGTAAAATTGTGAAATCAGTGATGAATTAGAAATTTCTGTTAGGAGGCTTGAGTGAGATGAAATATGGCATGGATTGCATGAAGCATGATTGAATTATGATTGCTTGTATATTGATGTTCATGTTGAAGTTGAAATGACGCTTGATATGAAGTTAACAGAGGCTAACTTGAGTCCATAACCTGTGAGGATTGAGCCATACAGTACAAAATTCTTTCAGAGAGGCCTCACCTTGGTAAGTACTCTAGAACTTGATTTGTTTCTCTGGATGCATGTATATTCTCAGCTTAATCAATTCGCACACCCATGCGATCAGCGTGGGACTCCGCGCTAGTCGCACCACAAGCTCAATATTTCCTGATTTAAAAGATTTGATACTGATTTAGCTTGGGGAACAGTTCCTTGTTACCTAAATTAAACCTAGAACGTATGGGGGATAAAAAGGGACTTCTGGGTCACAAAGAAGCAGCTTTTCCTGGACCTCTTGAAGATTTTCTGTAGAAGAAGCCATTGAAGAACCTTTGGAGAAGATTGGAATCATTAGGGAACTGCAGAATAGCAACTCTGTGTAATCTCTTCTTTTCCTCTAGTAATTCCTCTCTAGGAACATGTTAGTTATGGGAGTAATGTCAGTTCTGAGTATGCTTGACTAAATTCTTGTATTGTGGTTGAGCCAAGAACCTATGTGAACTCCTCTATGTCTTGATTGGTTTTAATGAGAATTATCATAATTGCTTTGTTTTATTCTGTTCTTCATTGCATTGTTCTTAATTGGGACTGGCCATTCTAT
>QARZ01039481.1:0-27537 GCA_013407115.1 Glycine latifolia
ACATAGTCTAAGCCGGCCTTCGTCTTCCAGGCTGTGTATAAACCTGTGATCCCATGTCTGATCCGATCGGCTAACTGAGGCATATCATCCCTGTACATCTTACTGAAGACATTAGGCTGCATCCTAAGAAACAGATGAAAGAACTCAACGGGAGAAAGGAGAGTAGCTGGTATCGAGGAATCTCTCGATAGTCTTATCGTCAAAAGGAACCTGGACTCCCCGCACCCAGCTGATCCTTCTTACCGCAACGGTCTCTCTGTCTACGTTAGCCAGAAACTCCTTCAGAATAGAGTCGGAGCTTGGCTCAGGGAAGCTCACTAGTTGCTGCCACTGCCTCCTAGTGATCACCTATAGAATTGGGGAGTCCTCAGGTAGAGACTCCCATAAGATCTTCTTCTTTGGCAGGTACCACTTATCAAACCGTTCTTGGCACTCCGAAGAACGGAAACGGGCTTCGTCGTAACTGGAAATGCGGGCCCGCTTGCTGCCAGATGTAGTTGTGCTCTTCTTCTTGCTCTTCTCTATCTGTTTACCCTGAAACTCAGAAAATATCAAATAAACTCATATGGTTCCAGGTGAATTTTTAATGCAAAAATGATATGCGTATCAGGCTTGACAATTCCCAGATTTAAATCCATTCATATCACAAAATGACGCAATCAGATCAAGTAATTAGGGAAAACCAACACAAAATCAGTATTTTTCACGAATGTACCTAACCAATGATTCCCAGATTTAATCTTAGAACCTACCATCAAAAGCATCAGCAATTTAAACTAGTGCAGATCTGCAATTCTCATCTTGCTCAATGTGCTTATCATATTTGCATACATAATTTACTCATATCAATGAAGTCAGAATCCACATGCAAATCTAATATGGTGATGCATAGTCAATATCAAACAAGCAAATAAAACATCAATTCAGTTGAAAATCATACTTGCAATTCCCCAATAATGTACAGTTAATCAATTGGACCCATGATAACATCTGCACCACATCAACAATGACATCAACTAAAGGGGGCTCAGGTCTTAATTTCCAATTTAATTTCAAGACAGATATATATATAATCCATAACAATCTCACAACAGTAATCTCATGTAATTTAGTTAACCCAAACCAAACTTCGAAAATGTAACCCAAGTCAATATTCAAACAAGCGCATAAGGTCTAGGTTAATCAAAATTCCCAGATTTCAGTTCAAAACAGGATAACAGGTATTCATGTGACATGTCAACAACAACGATGGTTAATCTCTCATACATACATCACAATCTCAAGTATTATGCAGAAAGGCTTAATTTATCCAATTAAATCAACCCAAAATGACAATCCAAATCCATATCTAAGCCTACACGAATTTCAACTTGAACATGAATTCCAAGTTTAGATTAAAGAACCAAAGATGAATGTAGAATTAAAACCCTAGCCACCTCTAACACAACCAAAACAAGACTTATTCATAACATATTCTTGCCCCAAACTAGTCTCAGCAAAATTCCAAATTCCCATTTGAACAATCAAGATTGCCAGCTGACGCGAACCGCGCCAATACCCACGCTAGTGGCGTGGGCTGCAATTCCATTCATCCTCTTCCATACTTATATCTCTGCCTTACCACTAACAACAGTTCCCTATGCATTCTATGAGCTTCAAGCAATGAAGAAACGTACCTTGTCGCCAGCCATTGGGCTTCAATGAAGGAATATGAATGAATGCTTAAACGGAACTTCAAGCTTGAGCAACAAGGGGGATAGAAAGCTGAATCACTTATGCAATTGAGGCTTTAGGTTTTTATAATGGGTAGGTTAAATGATTTAAAGCGTAATGTAAGCACTGAGGTTGAATGGGAGTGAATGAGATAGAAGGGAAGGAGAGAAATTTAGGGAGAGAATTGAGGGGGGTGCGTTTTCTGGTTCGAATTTCCTTTTTTTTAAAAAAACTAAAACAACGCCCTCAAACTACTCGCGCGATGTCTGACGCGATCAGCCTCAAATGGAAATAAGGCCCTATTCTTTCGAACTTGTGGCGCGATTAGCGCCAAGTTCCACGCGATTTGCGTGAGAAGGCTCAGGTAGTTACTTAGTTTTGAATCACCCACGCTGATAGCGCCATAAGCCACACGATTAGCGTGAGAACTGTAAATCTGACCCATGAATTCGAATAAGTGGCACTACTAGCGCCATATGCCACGCGATCAGCGCTAATATTGAAATTCTGGTCTTCTGATTCGAACATCTGACTCTACTGGCGCCAGGAACCACACGATTAGCGTGGTAATGCAGTTAAGACTAGTTTGATTTGGATTAGTGGCGCTATTCGCGCCAGATTCCACGTGAATCGCGTGGGAAGGCCGAATGCTTAACAATCACTTTCAAAGCTTTTTACCAATTGAGATTCTAAGTTAAACTAAAGCTATAACAAAAACCTATGATAGAAGAACTAAAACTAAATATAATACTAATAATATTTAAACAGAAGAACTAAAATAAAGATTAACAATTAACTGAATGAACTAACTAAAAATTAAAACACATAACATAATTCAAGCCAATAAAAAGAAAACTTAAACATGAACAATAAATGAGTTAAGATCAAATCAAAACTCTTGGATTGCCTTCCAAGTAGCTCTTGTTTAATGTCACGAGCTTGACGTACCACCGTTTAATCATCAAGTGAATTCAGTGGAATGGAAACCGCATTCCTATCCACTTGACTACCAAAATAAGGTTTCAATCTGCATCCATTCACTTTAAAAGACATGTCATTATCTAAGGGGGAAATTTCAACTGTTCCATAAGGATAAACTTTTCGTACTAAAAATGGACCAGACCAATGGGATTTTAACTTACCTGGAAACAACTTCAGGCGAGAATTGTAGAGCAATACCTGTTGTCCTGGCTCAAATTCTTTTGGGCGAATTCTATTATCATGCCACTTCTTGGTCTTTTCCTTATAAATCCTGGCATTCTCATATGCAGCTAACCTGAACTCATCAAGCTCATTTAATTGCAATAATCATTTTTCGTTAGCTTTAGAGAGTTCAAAGTTTAAGAATTTAGTAGCCCACATAGCCTTATGTTCCAATTCAATTGGGAGATGACAAGACTTATCGTACACAAGTTGAACTGGTGACATACCTATAGGTGTTTTGAATGCAGTCCGATATGCCCACAGTGCGTCATCCAGCTTCCGGGCCCAATCCTTTCTAGAATTCCCAACTGTCTTTTCTAAAATTCTTTTTAACTCTCGGTTAGAAATTTCTACCTGCCCACTGGTTTGAGGATGGTATGGTGTGGCAACTCTGTGATGGACTCCATATTTGGCAAGCAAACTAGCAAACTGTTTATTACAAAAGTGAGTCCCTCCATCACTGATAATAGCTCTCGGTACTCCAAAGCGGGTGAATATATTCTTCCGCAAGAATGAGACCACTACCTTCGCATCATTGGTTGGCAAAGCTACAGCCTCAACCATTTAGACACATAATCTACCGCAACCAAGATATATTGATTAGAATATGATTTAGGGAAGGGTCCCATAAAATCGATTCCCCATGCATCGAATAGTTCAATTTCTTGGATGTTATTCAATGGCATTTCATCTTTACGAGAGATATTTCCCGTCCTTTGACAATTGTCACATTTGTCCACAAAATCCCTTGCATCTTTGAATAGTGTTGGCCAATAATAACCGCACTGCAAGACCTTTTGTGCTGTTCTGTTTCCTCCGAAGTGTCCTCCGTAATCCGAAGCATGACAATGCCAAAGGATTTTAGGTGCCTCTGACTCAGTTACACATCTGCGAATAATCCCGTCAGTACATTGAAAATAAAGGAAAGGGTTATCCCATAAATACTTCTTTGAATCATGGAGAAACTTCTTTTTCTGTTGCCAATTAAGATCTTCAGGCATTACACCTACAGCTTTGTAGTTGGCCATCTCTGCAAACCATGGGCTAACTTGGATTGCCATCACTCCCTCATCAGGAAAATATTCATTGATTTCCACTTCCGGTCCATCCTGCAAGCTCTTTTCTTGAATCCTTGATAGGTGATCAGCTACTTTGTTTTCCACCCCGGCTTTATCCTTTATTTCTAAGTCAAACTCCTGAAACAAAAGCATCCAACGCAACAAGTGTGGCTTTGCATCTTGGTTTGTCATTAAAAATTTAAGAGCGGCGTGGTCAGTGTAAACAATAACTTTAGAACCAACCAAATAGGACCTAAATTTGTCTAATGCATAAACCACAAATAGCATTTCTTTTTCAGTGGTGGCATAATTAACTTGTGCCTCATTCAAAATCTTACTAGCATAATATATAACATGCAGACGCTTATCTTTTCTTTGTCCTAAAACAGTACAAATTGCATAAGCACTTGCATCACACATAAGTTCAAATGGTAAATTCCAATCAGGGGACATTAAAACAGGTGCAGTAGTAAGCTTATTTTTCAATACATTAAATGCATCAATACAAGCTTCATTAAAGCGAAATTCTACTCCCTTTTCAAGTAATTCGCTGAGAGGTTTTGCAATCTTGGAGAAGTCCTTGATGAACCTCCTGTAAAATCCTGCATGACCTAAAAAACTTCGCACACCATTAACATTAATAGGAGGAGGTAATTTTTCAATTAATAACAATTTAGCTCTATCAACCTCTATTCCTCTTTCAGAAATTTTATGGCCTAAAACAATTCCAACCCGAACCATGAAGTGACACTTTTCCCAGTTTAATACTAAATTTGTCTCTTGACATCTTTTTAAAACCTTAACTAAATTAGCTAAACATGAATCAAAATAAGAGCCAAAAGCAGAAAAATCATTCATAAATACCTCTAAACCCTTTTCTACCATGTCAGAAAAAATAGAAAGCATGCATCTTTGAAATGTCGCAGGCGCATTGCATAGGCCAAAGGGCATTCTTCTGTAAGCAAACACTCCAAATGGACATGTAAAGGTTGTCTTTTCCTGGTCTTCTAGTGCTACTGGGATTTGATTGTACCCAGAATATCCATCTAAGAGGCAATAGAAATCATGACCAGCTAACCTTTCTAACATTTGGTCCATAAAAGGAAGTGGAAAATGGTCTTTTTTGGTTGCGTCATTGAGCCTTCTATAATCCACACACATCCTCCATCCAGTGATAGTTCTTGTGGGAATTAAGTCATTGTTGTCATTTTGAATGACAGTCATTTCACCTTTCTTAGGGACGGTTTGAACTGGACTTACCCATGCAGTGTCTGAAATTGGGTAAATCATCCCTGCATCCAACAACTTCACCACCTCTTTCATCGTGGGATTTAGTCTCCTCCGTGGTTGTCTCACTGGTTTCATATCATCTTCCATAAGAATTTTATGAGTACAGAAAGAAGGATTAATACCTTTCAAATCAGAGATGGACCAGCCTATAGCAGTTTTGTGCTCCTTGAGGACTTTCAACAGCTGCTCTTCCTCATAAAATTCCAGCCCTCTATTGATAATGACTGGGTATGTCTCTTCATCACCTAGAAACACATACTTCAAAGTCTCTGGTAATTCTTTCAGCTCAACTTTTGGTGCTCCAACTGGGATGTCATCTTCTTTCTTCTCAAGCACCTCCATTAATACCTCAAGCTCCTCTTGTACAGTTTCTTGGCTTCGGATTTCCAGCACTTCTTCAAGTTCCTGTTCCTTTGTTTGACCTGCATGAATTACATTATCCAAAACATCTAGCCTAAAACAATCAGGCTCATCAGATGGATTTTTCATAACATCAAAAACATTAAAAGTAATAGACTCATCATCCATCCTAAGTTCTAGTTTCCCTTGTTCTACATCAATTAAAGCTCTAGCAGTGGATAAAAATGATCTACCCAAGAGAAGTGGTATTTCACTTTCACCATCCATATCTAAAACTATAAAATCTGCAGGAAAAATAAACTTATCTACTTTCACTAAGACATCCTCAATGACTCATGTAGGCTTTCTGAATGAACGATCTGCAAGTTGGAGAGAAACTCTAGTAGGCTTTAATTCAGAAATTCCTAGAGACTTGCAAACTAACAACAACATTAAATTTATGCTTGCCCCCAGGTCACATAAAGCTTTTCCCACGTTAATGTTCCTTATTGCAATTGGGATATTGAAACTGCCTCGGTCTTTAAGCTTTGGTGGTAGCTTCCTCTGTATTATAGCATTGCACTCTTCAGTAAGTGCAATAGTCTCACATTCCTGCAACTTATGCTTCCTAGACAACAGTTCTTTCATAAATTTTGCATAGTTAGGCATGTTAGCTAAAGCTTTAGCAAATGGAATATTAATATGCAATTTTTTAAACATGTCTAAGAACCTGGCAAACTGTTGCTTTTGGGCTTGTTGCTTGAGCTTCACTGGGTAGGGAGGCTTCTCAAAGCGGGAGAAATCCATTGGCTTCTTTGAAGGTGTAGAATTTTCCTCTTGCGTTTCTTGCTTATTTGAAGGTACTTCCACCTCTCGTTTCACAGCAACTATGGTAGTTTCCTCTTCAATTCCTAATTGACTTACCTTAGGCTTTTCTGGGGAAGCGATTACCTTTCCACTCCTAGTAGTAATCGCTTTTGCATGTTCCCTTGGATTCACCACGGTATCACTAGGGAAATGTCCTTGAGACCTTTCAGCTAATTGTTTTGCCAATTGACCAATTTGATTTTCAAGATTTCTAATGGATGCATCTTGATTTTTGTGGTGAGCTCTGGTTTAATTAATGAATGCATTGGTGGCCTGAATATGTTCATTTGTGGTCTTGGACAGTTGTAACATGGCCTTCTGTAGCTCTGATGGCTCCTTAGGTGGAATAGGTGGAGGCTGCAAATAATTGTTAGACTTGTAATCTAATCCACCAATTGAATTATCCTCTGAAAATTATTCCCCATAGCATTATTTTGATTTCTCTGAAAATTCTGCTAGGGTCTCTGATCATACCAAAGGCCATTCACTTGGATTGGATCAGCTCCTACCAATGTAGGACACTCATTATACTCATGCTCACCTTGGCAATATTCACAGATAACAGGTTGCATTCTGCTGGATGAAACTTGAGCTGCAGATACTTGGAGTTTATCAATCTTTGCATTTAATTTAGCTAACTGCTAAGCTAATATTTTCTGTTCAGCTAACATTGCATCATTACTCCCCAACTGAATGACTTCTCTTTTGGGCTGAACTGGAATACGTTCATTTTCATCACGGGCTAGAGAGTCAATTAACTCATAAGTCTGAACTGCAGTCTTCGATCTTATAGAACCACCAGCTGCAACATTAACAATAAGGCGTGATTCAGGTATCATTCCATTAAAGAAAATATGTACCTTTTTACCCATGGGCATGTCATATTGTGGACACCCCCGAATACGCTCTTGAAACCTATTCCAAGCTGCACATAAGGTTTCCCTCTCATCCTGAGTGAAATTGGTGATCTCATTCACCAACCGATTGTATTTATCCATTGAAAATATTGGGAGAAAAATTTTGCAACTAATTCTTCCCATGTGGTTATGCTATTTGAGGTTTGTCGATCTAACCATCTAAGTGCCTTCCCTTTTTCAGCAAAAGGAAATAACCTCAATCTTATAGCATCATCTGACACCCCTTGGTGTCTAATAGTATCACAAATTCTCAGAAATCTGTCAATGAAGTCGTGGGGGTCTTCATTATCTTCCCCACCAAACTGACTGTGTTCCACCAATGTAATCAATGAAGGATGAATGTCAAAATGATTTGCTTCAATTGGTGGTTTTACAATACTGGAGTTTGGTCTAGTGAACAATGGAGCCAGAATATCCTCCATCAGTTCATCTTCTGGTCTGGGCTGATTATTTCCTCTGTCAGCCATTTCTAATTCTAATTCAGAAATTGAACCAAAATCAAAATTTTTTGTTTCTCTTCTTCTTTGTCTGGCTAGTCTCCTGTTTCTTCTAATAGCCCTTTCTATTTCAGGATCGTACTGTAGATGATCAGGATTAACTATACCTCGCATAAACTAAGAAAAGCAATTTAGTAACAAAAAAATTCCAATCCCAAAGATTAAAGTTACTATAAAATTGGCGATTTCAATCCCCGGCAATGGAGCCAAAAACTTGTTGCGCGTTCGACGAGTGTACCGTTCGTTTCAAGTAATAAAGTGAGTAAGTAAAGTATCGTCTCCACAGGGATTGAATGCAATCTTATCGCAACTTATTATCTTACAAATTGGAAGACAAATAATAAGTTTAAAAAGAATATTGTTGTATTTTAGGAATTATGCAAATTAAGTAAATAACAGAAAATTAGCGAAAAGTCAAAACGAATTTAAATTGATTATTATGCAGTGATGAGAATAATTGTGGCCAGAGCACAATCCCCTTTGTTCCCTACCTTCTTTACTTGACTTGGTTATTAGTTTCAATTACTTCTAATTGTTCAGAGAATGTATTTCCATATAATTGGCTAAATCCTAATCCCTTAGTAATTTAACCCTTTAACCCAATTAGAAATCCTAATTCCTTAGTGATTCCCTATCAAGCTAAGCATTAAGAGAATACATCATGTAATTTCTGCAATCATACATTCCTATCCCTAGGCAATGTAAAAACTGTTATTTTACTGCTTTCAGGAATTAGTGTTCCAATATCCCTATTGTAAACTCTAACCCTCAGAACTTTACTAGAATGGCCAAAACTAATAAAGAATAATTCAATGAAGAACAAAGTAGAATAAAACAATTATCAAAATTTCATATTAATACCAATCAAGTTATAGAGGAGTTCACATTGGTTCTGGCCCTAACCACAATAAGGAAGTTTAGCCAGACATACTCATATCTAACCTCAAAAAATACAAAGACAGTAGAAGCATTACAAAGTTCTCAATCTTCCTTCAATCTCTGGCTTTGATCTTCTCTCTGCGTTCTCCTAATGTTTCTGTCTCTTTTTTCTGTACCAAAAGTGTGTTCTTTTTAGCCTCACGTGTTCCTCTATTAATTCCAGTAACAAGGACCTTTTTCCCTAGCTAATTTAGTGTCAAATCCTTTAAAACAGGAAACTGCGTAACTGTGGCGCGAATCGCGTGGCATCTAACGCTAATCGCGTGAGATGTTAGAATTAAATGCTCTTCCTGACATTCTGGCGCTACTAGCGCGGGATCCCACGCTGTCATGTGGGATGTTCGAACTGAATAGGCTGCTCTGGAAGTCTGGTGCTACTAGTGCGGGGTCTGGCGCTGATAGCACGACTTGTTCGAACCAAGGGGTTGATCTTGATAACCTGGCGCTACTCGCGTGGGTAACCACGCTGATAGCGTGGCTTGTTCGAGCTGAAGAGTTGGCTTTAGCAGTCTGGCGCTACCAACGCGGTGACTGGCGCTACTAGCACGGGGTCTTCAAAAGCACAAGCTGCTTCTTTTTGGCTTCTTTTCCTCTCTTGTTGGTTCCTAATTAACAAAAATAATATTAAATGAGATAATAAACAACAAATGAATAACTTAACTAATTCTATCCTATATTATTAATTATTGAATGAATACTTGCTCAATTAACCCTAAAAACTAATATATGCTAGCAGTATATCAAGAATCTGGTAGAGACAATAGTGGGAATGAAAAGCTAGCCGCTCAACGTCGTAGGCCTACGACATCTGCCAGAAGACAAAGGCCAGGGGCAACTGTTGTTGACCCTCCGGCTCGGGATGTACATTTGGGGGCTGGTTTTGATGAGGATGGTGGTGTTGAGGACCGACGTGTGGAGGCTAATATCCCTTCTGGAGGGTGGAGGTGATGAAATACAATGTTATCCAGGTGGGCCGCAGGACTGTTCAGTATTGATAGAGTACGCTGACCATATGGCTATTCGAGTGTGGGAAGGACAAGTACTTGTTTTATTTTTGAAAGTGGTTTTATTTTTGAAGTATATGACTGTCATTCATGTAATCTGTTTACAGGAATGTCCTGAGTTGAAATTGGAGTCACACGAAAGAAAAGTTAATAAATTGGGGCGGCCTGCACTCGAGATAGAAGGATTGGTAGCTGCTAGCGGCTTAGCCCATTGATTTCATGCTCACTCGAGACTGGTGACAAGGGGTTGCTCTCAGTTTTTGTAGAAAGGTGGCACTCCGAGACCAGTAGCTTTCATTTTCCTATAGGGGAGCTGACTATCACTTTGGATGATGTCGCTTCACTATTGCATATCTCCATCGAAGGAGTATTGTTATCATACGAGACGCTTGACGTTGGACAGGCAGTTCATTTGATTGTTGAATTGCTTGAGGTATCCCCTGAAGAAGCTGGAGCGGAGATGGAGCATTGCCATGGGGCATATGTGCGCTTGTCTTGGCTGCGAGACATATAAGCTGTTAAATGTCAGCAGATGAGGTGGATTGTAGCAGCCAGAGCGTACTTGCTTCATCTGGTCGGGTGCACACTCTTTGCCAATAAGAGTGCCACACACATCAGTGTCGTGTTCTTGGAGGCATTTTGTGATTTGGACGACTCAGGACGATATGCTTGAGGTGTGGAAGCTCTGGTTCACATGTATGCTAATCTTAACTATGCATGTCAGCACCACGGTAAACATCTTGCCGGTTATATCACGTTGTTGCAGGTAATGGTTTCGACTCTTCTCATAGTAGATAATATGAATAAATTTGTTAACATTTTCATCATATGAAATTCATGTTGGTCATTCTGCTGTAGTCTTGGATCTATGAACATTTCCCATCTGTTGGAAATGTCACTGCTGACCAGAGTTACCTAGAGAGACAACAACGTGCGTGTCGCTGGAAGGGTGCCCAAGCATTACCGTGCATCACCTATCGTAGGCGACTAGATAGGTTGGTTATGGACGATGTTTGTTGGACTCCTTATGGCAATCACCGTACGCATAGAGAGTTCAACATCATTTCCATATTCTCTGGGCATATTAGGTGCGGACCAATTGTTGTCAGACTTTTACCAGAGAGGGTGCTAAGGCAGTTGGATATGTTCAACCAATTCCAGAGATCCACTCAAGAGAATCACGAAGCACAGAGGAGGTCAATGATACATGGATACAGTTTTTGGGGACCATCTAGCATCCACTGTAGAACAGGTGACTCATCCCAGTCAGACGCCGGTTGGGTTATGGACTGGTTTTTCTGTGTGTTTCATCCATATATGAGTCCCCCTTAGATTGGTGATCCTGTTAGGCACCCTCCAACTGATCGACACATTGAACCAGATTCTCCTCATCGTCATACTGATGACCCAGCACTAGTTCTAGCTTTATCTGAAGAGCCTCGACATGCTTTGGAATGAAACTACTCTATAACAATTTGTTTTCGATTGTATTTATTGTTATGTTGTTAACCATTATTGTTGATCCAAAGGCTAATAGAAGGCTTACAAGAGATGATAGACATGCGTATGGTTACTCATAGGACTGATGCCTATGTCGCTACAGAGCGCCTACTGCGAATAGCTCATTCTGTCATCGAAGAAGGATGTGTGTATTCGCGGCAAAGATGGACGAGCCAGAGGCACAAGTAGTGATGTTGCTGGACACATTGAATTTCATTGTACTTAATCAGTATATGGCTTTAATGTGGTCTTATCACATGACATTTTGTTTTGTTAATCCAAGTTGATGTACACAACATTATTGTATTTACCTTTTTTTATCTAATATATTAAGTTTGAACAATACGCTTGTCGACAAACAAAATTTAAATACAACAGAACATGGTATTAATGGTTAAACAAGTCATCGAACAACATACGTGAAATAACATAGTCTTGACTAATCTCCTAAGTCAACATGTTCAGTACGCAAACGCTTGAGTTGACTATATGCTTGCATTCTATGTTGGTAAGGAAGTATCCATTACTTTGCAACATTGTAACAATTTGGTGACCATAACAACTCAGGTGGCAGAATAGGACATCCAGGTGTCAATACAACCTGAAACAATTACGAACACTGAAGTTGGTTAACATTTGTGGCAAAATGACGCAAAAAACAGTATTGACAATCAAATACCTGAACAAAATGGTTACCAAAGACATGACCAATACATAAAATGCGATGAACACCAACATTTGTAGGCGGTTGGCTCCTCAAAGGAAAAAACGTCATACTTTGTTGGAGAGACAGAGAAACGAGAACGATGTTATACCTTGATGCAATGACGTATCCTAAATCGGTAATATCCATCCACTTATCAATTGTTACCTGTCGTTAACAAAGAACACCTGTAAATATAAGTAAAATAAATATGCATTAAAAGTACCGACATAAGAAGATTGTAGTTACCTTTGCAAACCCATCAACAAGTAGGGACCATTTCAATTGCTCAAATCTATCAAATCCACCAAACAACGCTATATATTCATCAGACCATTGTGCAAGTTCTTTGAGCAAATGATTGCGTGCCAAAGACCAAGATTCTTCACCATATCCTAGCAAGGTAGCAATTATACGAAATCCACAGTTACCATTAGCTTTAACATCAGTGATGTCTACAGTAAAATTGTGCATAGATGTATGAAATTGATCTAGCATAGGCAGCTTCCTCTTTGTATGTGTGTCATACTCCGAAGATGTAGCAGACGGTTTTGGTGTGAAACAACTATTCTGCATAGAATGTAAATCATCGACATACTCCCAGTAAGATGGATCCCGCTTGGCTGATCTGGCGTGTTACAAAACTTGTTTCTTTGAGCACCTTTTGTTTTTACCTTTTCAGGAGGAGGACACATTGAATATTTGTCAGGAAATGCAATTTCTCTAAGTTTTGTCTTTAAAGTTACCTTCCCACAAAAGTCAAGGTTGTCAAAGCGCTTAGATTAGGCTTCCATCTCTTCAATTATGTGGACCTGACACTCATCTAAACCTTGATCTTCAAAACTTACCCTCTGCCAAAAAATATCAACAGTATCAATAGGTATGTTCCTAACAACATACTTAGCTAGCTTACATGCACAAGGCAATCCATGCGTAGTTCTCATAACACATCCACAACAAGTTCTGTTTTTTCCTGCATAATTGACTCGCTCATACTCTGCAGCTATTTGGTTTAATGCATACCTGGACACCATGCCAATTAGTCTTTTGTAGAGCGTTACTTTAAACACATGACCCACTACATGTGTGCTTCTCCCCAAAGATGCCCTAATGTCAGTATGTTGCAAGGTCAACATGTTGTGCATTGCATCCCATACACTACAAAGATCGCTAAGACTATTCTGCAATAGTCTCTTCAATGTCCAATGGGCAGACACTACTCTGCAGTCAAATTTAAAAACTCAAAAAGTTTCCCCCACATCGACGATATGTTAGCAACAAGTTAACAAAAGTTAAAGATTTTCTAACCTGTTAGTTGTTGTGTTACCCAAATCCATGACTTGTTTTGTCCATGCTGTAACAAATTCTTTGTGTGGATTCAACCATGTGTGTTCCAAGTAATCAACAAACGCTGGCCATGGCGAACACGCAACTTCAAAGTTTGTAATACAATCAGCATATTGATTCTCATTAGCACAATCCATAACACTCCCCCAAGCTTCCATCACATAGTCTCATGCGTTACTCTGACGGATAAAAGTTTTACATTTTGCCTTTCACATTTTTTTCAATGTGGAACCGACATGGTAAATTGGTACACATAGGGAACACAGTTGTAACTGCACTTATCAATGCTAAATCTCTATCAGTGACAGTGACCTTTGGGAAAAATTCACTTTTAATAAATATGCCTCTAAAACGTTCTAGGGCCCAAACAACATTGTCTATACATTCAACTTCTAACAAAGCAAATACAGCTGAGAACGTCATCCCAGTAGGTCCGGATGTGTCCAAAATAGGTCACGTATGACATTTTCATCCTTCACTCTATGCCAATGAATATACATGTCATGTTGAAGAAGCTTCATTAATTATTGCAATTCAGTATTACCTTCTCTGATACGCGTATGATATGTATATCTTGCATTCATTACTTGCTTCAAAGATGTAAAATTATTGGGATTATGCTCTTTCAAAGTTAGGAGAATATTCTTAGGTTTGACCATCGACCTTGTCATATCATGCACAACAATCTTCTCATCCTCTCTCATTCGACCAGCATATGGGTGTTCACATAATGACTTTGCCAAAGCATGATTATGAGTGCCACATAATAATTTTACCATCCACCCTTCACCTCCCAGTACTGGTTTGCCTCGTAACTTAAACGGGCAATTACATTTTCTAGTGCTAGTCATTGTATGTACCATGTTTTTGTTGAATGCTCTATACTTTCCACTCCTTTCACAACCAATTAAAACAAATGGTGTTCTTCCCTCCTTTCCAGTTGACATGTCCGACCTCATTATCACGACTACAAAACCATTCTTATATGCAACAGTTCTAGCTCATTTTAATACATCCTCACGGGAAGGGAACACCTACAAAAATCGATAAAAAGGTTTCAGTTCCATAAATCATGTATTTAAAAACTTTAACCAATTTAAACATAATATAAATACCTCAGAAGTAACGAAGGCTGCAGAACAATCGACTGAAGAATCAATCTTTTCAAACGCACTAGGTTCATTTCCCATATCTTCATTCATATCAATTTCTTAAGACATAATACTGTCATACATCCACTCATCATTGTTCATCTTAACCAATGATAGTAAATTTAAATAAGGGACAAAACAAAAACATTATAATAATTAAAAAACATTAAAACCATATTATCAACCAAATTCTATACATTTTTTTCACCATCAATATTACAAAATAAAACAATACCAAATTAATTGTTCATTACAAAATTTAAGATATCATAAAATGCATTTAATTAAGTTTTTTTTATGTAAATCAACAAATAAAAAGTTTAGTAACACAAGCTACCCAAGTAATGCATTCCCAACAATTAAAACTAATATATATTGTCACCTACTTATTTTATTAATAATTAAAATCTTTTTTTATTAATTAAATTAACTGATGTATAATGTACAGATTGCTCAATCCATATGAGCTATACAGATTGCGATCATCACGTCGGCTTGGTGGCTCCAACAAAAAAGAAGATGTCCCTCCAAGGTCACCTACTGCTGCTTATCTGCTCACACGAACGAAAGTTTGCGATCATCACAGGTACCGACCACACGGTACAACAAATGCAAGGGTGAGTTTATTATATAAAACCAACAAACATCAGATAGCAACTATTGGGAAGGAAACAACATGACCCACCACAATCATTAACAACAATCCATGATTCCAATACACACTCAACAAACCAATCATCCAATGCATTTCACAACTCCAACAATCATGCATAGAATGATGCATGCACCTGACTCATCTATCAGCATGCAATGTGGTACCATATCCCAGAAATAGCCTCTCACAGGAAAAATGATTCACCGCCTATCAGGGCCACCCTGTTGTGCATTGGCCATTCCCCCACCCGGTGATCAACCAGCGTCGCAAGGGAATTCCAAACCTGATAACCCCTTAGTACCTGCGTTCTCAGCCCACTGAAACCCATAGGTACGCATGTGCCTTCATTCTATTTCCACACATACAAATGAAGTATGAAACATGGGCATCATCAATGCATGATCCGGCTAGGAACAAATCCTTCCTCGCAAGGGTAACCCGTCATGCACCCCCATGTACATACGTAACACACCAATGTGGGCTCACCGATGCACTGACCATGGCTAGGAACAAATCCATCCTCATAAGGGTAACCAACCGATCATTGCATCCCACATGTACATACGCAGCCTACAACCATGGGCACCATCAATGTATGACCTGGCTAGGAACAAATCCTTCCTCGCAAGGGTAACCCGTCATACACCCCCCCATGGGTATCCATGTATATCCACACTCATCATCATGCATATCAATATCATCTCATTTGAACATCATCAACTACCTCAATGGCATCTCAATTTCAATATCATCAATGACATCACAAGCAATCACATTTCACATCTATACATAATACATATGCCTAAGATTCACATTCCCCAGGTCTTCAAACAACCCAAATTTCATACATTCACAATTCACCATATCACAAGACTGATATTTTTAGGAAAATTCTAAATTAAAAAGGAGGACTACAATATATAAAACACACTTTTATGCCCTTTTAAAAATTTAATAAAGAATTAAATAGGAAAACATATTATAAAAATTTGGGCAGAGTCTCCTCTATAATTAAGACTTTTCCCAAAAATCCAATCATTACAATAATAATATCATTCACAGTTTTATCTATCAGCAAGCCAATTCATTGCATCCCATTAGTTAAAAGTAGTTTTTCTTGAAAATGAGCACACACAGGAACAAACATACATCAATCATAAATACATCGCATCCCATTAGTTGAAAACATAGTTTTTCTTGAAAACCAACACACAACAGGGATAGACAGATATCCTCATAGTTGGACTCCCTGGCCCCCAACTATGGTACCAAAACTATAACTAAATAATAAACTCTCCTTACCTATTTATGTCTTTCCATTAGCTCCTTGAAACGTTGTTTTGGGATCTCTCAAGTTCATGTGCTTTGGTTCAAACGTAGAGCTCTATATACCAAATTGAAGATAATTTAGTATAAATTTCAAAAACAAGGCTAACGTTAGCATTCGAGGTCAAATACCCACTCAAATTTAAAAAGAGGCTAAAATGGTCTTTTGAGAGTCCACATCAAAAGACATCATTTTGAAATTTCGATCACACCAATGTGACCAGGGTTTAATAAGGATCACAAAAATGATATCACTTTCATAAATAGGAGACTTTTACAACATCTCATTTTCAAAGGGTTTTTCAAAGGAAGTATAAAACTCCCAACAACGGTACCCAAAACACAAGAGACACTAAGAGAAGCTTAAACTAGCTAGAATAAGACAAAAGAAGCCAAGATTACCTCAAGGAAACCAAGAAAGGAGGATTGGGAGCTCCGTTCTCTACCAAAACTTTGAGAAGAGTTTCGACGATTCCGCTCCGATTAAAGGGTTCTTCTCCGTACAGTGGTCTCGTGGCAAGAAACGACGGTCCGTGGTGGTCTCCGGTGGTCTTGGGTGGTGAAGGGTGATGGTGGGAGGTTGGGAAGGTTTGTGGGAGGCAAAAATCTCCATTTTCATGACTTGTAAGCTTAAATACGTATTCAGCACCGCCTCCACTCGCCCAGGCGAGAAAAAGTGCCTGCTAAATTCGCCTGGGCGAGCTGACCAGATTCTAGAATTTTCTGCTTCAATGAAAAATTAATGTTTCATATAAAAACATTTTTTTAATAATCCCAACGGTAAAAAGTTACATATGTAGGTTAGTAACCTTGATTTAAAATTTTAAGATGATCCAACGGTTAACCAATTCAGAATAATGATTTTAATGAAATAGGTTTTTGGGTCAAACTCGGAATCACTCAATTACAATGCAGCTCGAACAAACTCTACATACTTGACACTTACACCAAGAAATGGCACATGGATAATTCACATAATATTTCAACTAATCCTAATTAATAAATTAATCAAATCATACAAGGAATACATCACACATATATTTTAAGTTACCGAAATTTCAGGGTGTTACAAATGGAATGGTGTATAAGTTTTTTTACTGGTGTATAAAGGTTTTCCAAAGCTGAATAGGTTATGGTAAGTCCATTTGACAACTCTAAGCAGAGATTTTCTTCTTACATCCAACAAATATCTCATACACCATTCATTTTAGATTTATTCCAAAACTACCCTTCCTAGTCTTCTTATTGTTTCTGTTTGTTCTTTCATTTTTGCTTCTTCTTCATTATTTTTCTCCTCTCATTCCTTTTTTTCTTATTGACGGAGCTCCTTCTTGCGTTGGCTGGTGGTGGTTTGGTAGCTTCATTGTCTTTGGCTTAATTGTCTCTGTCGTGTTGCGGCAGTGACAGAGGTAAGGTTTTATTTTTTTAACACCCATCTGTATGCTTCATAGGGATTGTCAATCCATATGCCTTTTTTTTCAATTTTTTTATTATTTATAACTGCTATTTTTTCATTTTTTTATAACTACTTTTTAATCAAATTATTTACCATTAGTTTTTTAGTGAATTTTAGTTACAAAAATAATGATATAATAAATTAAATATTTATGTTATTATGTCTTGATGTCACATTATTATTAATTTATAAGAATAAAAATAAAAATATATATAAAGGAAAAAATATTTAAGCTTTAAATCAAATATTAAATAAACTGATAAATTAAATATTAAAATACATACACTTATTAATGTGATACACTTAGTACTATCAAGTTTTTGTAAACTTTTATCATAAAAAATGATTTATCATTACCACCATTTACTATAGGTTAAATTAGTTATTTAGTCATCTAATTTATTTTTTAGATTCATCTTGGTTCTTTTATTTATTTATCTATTTTCAAATTGGAAGATTTTTTTAAGAAACTTTTTTTCCATTAACAATTTAATGTATGAATCATACGAATTTCCAATTTGAAGCAAATTTTAAATAATTTGTATTAAAAAATTGTATTTGGTATTGAATTTGTATTACTCATACTAAAAATATTGTATTGAATTTGTATTATATTAACACTTTAATTTTTTTAAATATTATTATTATACATATGGTTTGTCAATGAATAATTTTGTAATGGTTTGTTAAGATGGACAACGATGAGTGCATGTATGATAGTATTATATATGAAGAAATTAATACAATGGAGAGGAACCTGCTGCGCTTGAAAATATTAATTGTTCAGTTTATTGTTCTGATGCCTTCAATACTTTTGAGGTATTTATATGATTTTGTATTTGGTTAAAGTAAGTTAATCAAATATTTAAGAAGATTAAACATGGATTATCCTTTTTTGTAGGTGTTTCATTCCCGTGAGGAGGTATTGTAATGAGCTCATATTGTTGCATATGATATTGATTTTGTAACTGTGACAATGAGGTTTGACACGTCAACTGGAAAGAGGGAAAGGACATAATTTGTTTTAATTGGTTGTGAAAGGAGTGGAAAGTATAAAGCATTCAACAAAGATTTTGTACGGACAGTGACTAGCACTAGAAAATGTGATTGTCCTTTTAAGCTACGAGCGAAATCAATTCCGGGAGTTGAATGGTGGATGGTCAAGTTAATATGTGGGAATCATAATCATAATTTGGCTTAGTCATTGACTAGACATCCATATGTTGGTCGACTAACTAAGATAAGAAGATTATTGTTGGTGATATGACAAAGTCAATGGTGAAACCAAAGAATATTCTTCTCACTTTGAAGGATCACAGTGTCAATAATTGTACAATAATGAAGCAAGTGTACAATGCAAGATATGCATATTGTTCTTCAATAAGAGACAGTAATACTAAAATGCAACAATTAATGAAGCTTCTTGAACTCGATATGTATATCCATTGGCATAGATTGAAGAATGAAGATGTTGTACGTGACATATTTTGGACACATTCCAATGCAATAAAATTGAGCAATGCGTGCTATCTGGTGTTCCTCATAGATAGTACATACAAAAAAAACAAATATAAATTCCCTTTACTTGACATTGTTGGTGTCATATCTACTGGGATGACATTTTCAGTTGCATTTGCCTATTTGGAGGGCGAATGTATAAACAATGTTTTGTGGGCTCTTGAATGGTTTAGAAGTATTTTTCTGAAAAGTGATGCACTCCCTAAAATCATTGTTACTGATAGAGATTCAACATTGATGAATGCAGTGAAAACTGTGTTCCCTAACTCAACCAACTTGTTGTGTCGGTTTCACATTGACAAGCATGTGAAGGAAATATGTAAAATCCTTGTGGGAAAAAAAACGCATGGGATTATGTGATCGAAACATGGGAGAGTCTTCTAGATTGTGCTATTGATAAAGACTATGATGATTGTCTTATAAAGTTTGAAATTGCTTGCACACTATGGTCAATGTTTGTTGACTATGTGAAAGAGACATGGTTGAATCCCCACAGACAAAGATTTGTAACAGCATGGACGATAAAGTGATGCACCTAGGAAACACTACAACTAACTGGCATGAAAATTGTTAATCTATATTGAATTTTGAATAACATATTAATTGTTGAAAATAATTATTTAGCCGTTTAAATGTAGGGTTGAGTCTGCCCATTGGACATTAAAGAGACTATTACAGATTAGCCTTGAATATCTATGTAGTGTTTGGGATGCCATCAACAACATGATCACCTTGCAACACAGTGAAATAAGGTATTTTTTGAGAGAAGCACACATGTGTTTGGACATGTTTTAAAAGTTACCTTATACAAGTGACTTATCGGCATGGTGTCAAGGTATGCGTTAAACCAAATTGTTGTTGAGTTTGAACGAATCAATTATGCTAGCATTGATAGTTCTTGTTTTGGATGCATTATGAGAACTACTCATGGTTTGCCTTGTTCATGTGAGTTAGCTGGATATTTTGTTGGCAGCATACCGCTTGACATAGTCCATATGTTTTGGCGGAGGTTAAGTTTTTCAGACCAAGGTTTAGATGAGTGCAAAGTCCACATAATCAAAGAGATGAAAGCCATATCCAAGTGGTTTGAAAATCTTGATATGTGTGACAAAGTGACTCTAAAGAGTAAACTGAAAGAACTTGCATATCCTTATCTAACTTTGATGTGTGCTCCTCCTGAAAAGGTAAAAATAAAGGTGCTCAAAAGAAATAGCTGACCAAACATCAAAGATCAACCAAGCGTGATCCGTCTTACTTTGAATATGTAGATGCATTATATTTTGTGCAAAATAGTTGTTCCACACAAAAATGGTCTGCATGATCATCTGAACAAACAAAATCGAACAGGAACATGCCAATGCTGGATCAATTTCATCAATGCATGCAAGATTTCATTGAAAATATTGTTGATGTTAAACCTGATGGTAATTGTAGATATCGTGTAATTGTTGCCTTATTAGGTTATGGTGAAGATTCATGGTCTTTGGTACGCAACCATTTGCTCAAAGAACTTGGACAATGGTCAGATGAGTATATAGTCCTATTTGGTGGCATACATAGATTTGAGCATTTAAAACAATCCCTACTTGTTGATGGACTATCAATGGTAAACATTTTTGTTGTCACACCGTCTTGGATACATATTTTATTTATAATACTGATATAATTTTTTACATGCATGTAACCATTGATAAATGGATGGATATTACCGATATGGATTATGTCATTACATCAAGGTATAACATCATCCTTGTTTCTCTTTCTCTCAAACAAAGCATGACGTTTTTCCCTCTTAGAAGCCAACTGCCTAGAAATAGTGTTGTTCATCACATTATATGTATTGGTCATGCTATGGCAATCATTTTGTTCAGGTATAACAATGATCATCTTACTTGAATTACGTGATTAAAACACATGTTATTAATATTTTAAGGCGTACTTGTCATTGTAATAAGTTTTTCTGAGAGATGGGTGTCTTATGCCTTCAAATACTTTGTTATGGTTAACACATTGTCATTATCAAGCAAAATAGTGGCCTACTCCTTATATTACTCGAATGCACCAATATACTAATTTTATGAGGTTGCCCACACAACATGTTGATCTAGGATAAGATTGAATATTTTATTATTATTTATATGTTTGTAACTTAGATATGCGTAACGAACACAATCACCTTTCAAAGAATTTGAACTTACATATGCATAATGAAGACAATTTTTTTTCAAAACATTATACCTTATAACGCATTATGAAGATTTTTTTTTTCAAACAATTAAAATAGTCATATATAAAATAGTTGGGATACATTAATCAAAATTAAAAAGAATAATACAACCATCCTTAACCTCGTCCACCATCATCTCTCCCTCGTGGATCCCTCCTACGTCTAGAACAAATATAAACATTTCCATGCTCAATGACACCCCTGGCTAATGTAATACACTGGTCTATTATACGATATGCATCTGTGCCAATAGTAACCATCCTCATGTCGATCATGTGTTGCAAGCTTTTAGAATTGTAAGCATATTATACTACTACATGTCAAGGCATCTCAGCATCAACAACTGATGCTGCAGGTGAATGTGTCATAATTGCTATATCAGCTTGCAACACATATGGATGTTCCATATCTGGTATAGGATCATGCGCCATGGATGGATGTTTAGAAGGATCCCGATGTTGTGCCGGACTCATCAATGGATGAGATATGATAGAAAACCACTCCATATACCCTACAACACACTGACTAGGATAAGTAACAAACTCTTCGATCGGTGCAAGGTGTTATGAGAAATGCAGTCATCTATCATCAATGTCTTTATCAGATGGGGATGGGGAGCTTTCAAGTTGTGGAATTGGCTAAACATATCTAAATTGTCTTAACACCTCTCTGGTAGGTGTTTAACAATAAACGGACCCCATCTGGGAAAATAGAGATATAATATCAAATTTTCTTAACACACGATGATCAATGTATGGAATCCAAGAATAGTATCTGCAGTCAAACTATCCAACCGCCTACGATACGTCGTCACTGGTAATGCCTTTCCACATTTCCAGCGAAAAGCACGTGGTTGGATCTGGTAGTCCTAATTTGCAATCATATTCCCAATGGTTAGGAAATGCTCATAGATTCAACACTACAATTACAACTACAACAATGACAAATGAAACGTTAATTGTACGAACAGACATTAGAAAAATAACAATGATAAAATGTCAAGAGAATTACCTGCAAAAGAGTGATATATCCTGCAAGATGTTTACCATGGTGCTTTGACGCATAATTAGATTGTCATACTTGTCAACGAGTGCAACCGCTCCCCATGAAAATACTCCGGGCTGCTGCAGGTCATGAATTTCATCCAAAAATATCACACCGATATCTGTGGCACTCTTGTTAGCAAATATTGTGCAACCTACAAGACGCAAAAAATATGCTCTAGTTGTTATATTCCATTGCATTAACTCACATTTGAGACGAAAAATGTCTTGCAGCCAAGCAAGTCAAACATATGCCCTGTGGCATTGCTGAGTCTCAGTTTCTGCTTCTTTTGTAATGACTTCAAGCAACTCAACTAATAACTGGATTGTCTGCTCTACATCTATTACCTTATAGGTATGGAAGGCACCTATAATGGGTAGATGTAACAATGATGCCACATAATCCAAGGTAATAGTCACCTCTCCTATGGGAAAATGAAAACTACTAGTTTTCTTGTGTCATCTCTCCATAAATGCAGACAGCAGTTCCCTGTCTCCTATCTGCACTGAATAATTTATAAGAGTGCTTAAGCCCGTACCAGTCACTATACCTTCAATTTCAAGTGCAGGCCTTCCAAATTTATGCACCTTCCTTCCCTGAGAAGCCAACTTCAACTTAGCACGTTCCTGCAAATGATAACAATTCATTACGACAATTAAAATGATAAAAATATGTAAAAATGTTATAATTAAACACATAAGTACCCCTCCTGCCCACACTCTGGTTGCCACATGATCAACATACATTGTCAACACTGATGTATCTTGCGGCCCACCGAGAAAACCACATACATCCTCCATAACTGAAATCTGAGGCTTCTCATGAGCCTTGTCAGCAGCAACATCCTCAGCATCAACTACAACTGTTCATTGTCTACGTGCCGATGTTGTCGGCCTTCGGCGCCGAGGGGCTGCTTCTTCATTACCAATAACATCTCTACCTAAAGCTCGACCTAAAACTCCGTCTAAAGCCCGACGTAATCCTCTTGGTCTAACCATAATCTACCAATTTTATCAATTATTAGTCTTACGAAACTATTCTTAAAATATTCTGAAAAACTATTCTAGGTCTGACGAAAATAAAATAATTTTTAAAATTTCTATTTATTAAATTTAAAGTGAAAAATATACATCAATTGAACAAAAGCAAAAAATGTTCAACAATTTATAAAAATAATCCAATGATTTCTAAAACAACCAAATCAATTCAATTCAGAAATTCAATAAATTGTGTTAGACTCAGGGGGAGCTAGAGAGGATCAATGAAGCTGAGGTTCTTAGACATTGAAATGTTTAGGCTTTTTACATGCCAATTCAATTGAATGGCATTTGTAATTTTTGTATGTCTAAGATGAGGCCTCCTATGATCCATTGCATAAAACTCATTCATGTTTTTGCATTCATGTTTTCACAAAAGCAAATGTTTCATAAAAAGCTTTTCTGAAACACGGGGTTTTCATGAATGCATAAAAAACTAAGTGTTTCAAGTTTCAAGTTTCTAGTTTTGGAAAAATATTTTCTCACTGGTTTAATCGATTATCAACAAGTGGTAATCTATTACTTGAGAACTAAGAACATTTTAATCGATTACAAGATTATGGTAATTGATTACACAGTTCAAAATCACATAATGGATGTACTGTGATAATCGATTATAGCATAGCAATAATCGATTACTTGGTTCCTTTTTTGAATAAGGCTTCCTGTGATAATCGATTACATTGTTCATAAGTCTTTTCCAGAAATCCTCAAGAACAATTTAATCGATTACATAAGTGATTTAATTGATTATTGACAATTAAAACAATTTTCTCTATAAATAGAAGTTGCTTGTTTTAACAAAATATAACGAAAATCATAACCTTTCCGAAGAGAGAAAAGATACTACGAGCTATTTTGTGTTTGACCCTCAAATCCTCAAGCTTCAAGAAACCTTGAGAGGATTTCTTTTTTGGCCAAATTTCTAAAGAAGAACTTGGAGAGAATGTTCTGAGATTTTTCATTCAACATTGATTCAAGATTTGTAATCATTTGCATTCATTTGTAGTTGATCATCAGGTTGTTTCTCTCCATACTACTCTGGTTGTAATTCTTTTTAGAATTTCTGAGTTGTGTAACTAAAGCAATAGTTTTCATAAAGTTGTCTAGAATAGGTTTTTCTAGAGGTAAGAGTAGAGAAGGGTTTTCTCTACGTGTTGATCACATAAACTCTAAGGGAGTTAGATTTCTTGTTCTTAATCTAGATTTGATTGACAGTGATTGTATAAGCTTGTAAGAAATAGATTGCTAGTAGTTGAATTCTAACTAGTTGGTTAGGAAAACCGGATGTAGCTTCTCTGGGTTCAGAAGTGAACCAGTATAAATCTTAGTGTTGATTACTTCTTCTTTATATTTTCTTATGGTTATTAATTGTCATTTGATGGTATAACTTTTCATAATCAAGAGAAATTTTTTTGTTGTCATTACATTCTTTAAAGATTGGAGTTTGATTGATTGAAAGTGTTCAACGATTTTTTTTATACGATCCTTTTCAACTCTGATTGTTAAAGAAATTTTAATTGACCAAGAACAACCAATTCACCACCCTTCTTGGTTCTTGTGTGTTGTTCATACTATTTTCAATTGGTATCAAGAGCAGGTTCTTGTGTGTTACTCAAGATCACTACTTTCTTTTAAAGAAAATGAATACCACACAAATTATCTTCAATGAGGGTGCCTCCCTCAATCGTCCTCCAATGTTTGAGAGAGAACACTTCAATTTTTGGAAAAATAGAATGCAGATTTTCATTTAATCAAATGACCCCGGTGCATGGAATGCAATTGAAAAAGGTCCTTTGATACCTACCCAAATTTTTTAGTAATGAAAAGGTTCCCAAAGAATGAGATGAAATGATTGATATAGAAAATAAGGTAGTTCAATATGATTTTAAAGCTAAAAACATGATAACCTCTGCTTTGTCTTTTGATGAGTTTTTTAGAACAGTTAGGTGCAAGAGTGCAAAAGAGATGTGGGAAACGCTGGAGATTACTCATGAAGGAACTGATGAAGTTAGAAGATCAAGAAAAGATGTTTTGATCCATGAGTATGAAATGTTCAAGATGAACACAATAGAAAACATCTCTCAACTCCAAACCATATTCACACACATCCTCAATCATGTACTTGGTCTTGGCAAAACATTTGATGTAGAGGAGCTCAACATCAAAATTGTGAAATTCTTGACAAGACCTTGGCAACCAAAAGTGACAGCAATCAAAGAATCCAAAGATCTGCCAAAGATGTCTATGGCTGCACTTTTTGGTAAGTTTCTTGGATATGGATCAGAAATGTCTCAACTAACAAATGCAAAACATGTAGACAAGAAACAAAAAACCATTGCCTTGAAAGCCGCATCTTCAAAAGCTGAGAAAGATGATAATTCAAGTGGAGATGAAGGTGACGAAAATTTGAATCAAATTGTCAAAAGATTTGGCAAGTTCATGCAGAAAAACAAGAATAGAAAGTTCACAAAGTTCAACAAAAGAAATGACAACAACAACAACACTCACAACTTCAACTGCTTTGAGTGTGGAAAGCAAGGCCACATCAAATATGAATGTCCAATCTTCTTGAAGAAGCAATTAGGTGAAAAGAAAGGAAAGAAAGAAGGGAAACCCAAAAGTGCCTACATAGCTTGGGAAGATAATGCATCAACAATTTCTGAATCTTTAAGTGAGAATGAAGAAGCCAATGTTTGTCTAACATCAACAATTGATGAAGAAGACTCAAGTGTTGAATCAGAAGAAAATCCTGAAATTGATTAACTAGTTTATTCTTTTAATGAAATGCATGAGGAGGCTCAAACACTTGCTATCTCCAATAACAAGCTCAAAGGTAACTGATAGAGTGCTTTTAGTTAAATTTTTGTCTATCATTCTTAGCCTATTTGAATTCTCTTGGACCTTTATTTTCCTATTTTAATTCAGTTTTTGTCTTAGGCAAGTGGGCTTAATTGCTAATAGTTGCGTATTTTCGGATTTTTGCTCACTTGACATATCTGACTTGTGTAGGACCTATAGAGTGCTACGGAACTGCGAATGGAGCGTTCTAGGAGTCCCTGGAAAGATAACAAAAAGATCTACAAGTTTACTAGAAATAGCCTGAGGCCAATTCTATCATTTGGAGGGTCATTTTAAGCTTCGAAATCGGAACCTCTGCACTTGCAATTTTAGGCTGCGAATTTGATTTTATGGTTGAAAATAGCAAATAATTAGAATTGATGGGTTTTGTTCATGGCCCATTCTTTTCTTCAGACTTAGTCACTACATATTAGTGACCTTAGTGAAACTTGGACAGCACTTTACAATTCAAAAAACAAGTTTATTATTTCTTTTCTTTAGTTTTTAGAATCAAAAGCTTGTTCTTCATTTTCTCTCATTTGTTCTTCATTGTTCTTCATCTTATTCATTTTCATTTTGCTATTCTTCCATTTTTCTGCACTTAATTCATGGGGCTTTCCTTGGTGATCATCATGGAAGACTAAATCATCACTCAATCCAAGGATCCAACCCAAGCAAGAGGGGAATTTGAGTTCTGGTTTAGTATTTCGAATTCTGTGTGAATGTTCACTTTCTTCTTCAATTGCTATTATGTTTTCATGATTATGAATGCGTTTGGAATTGAAAGCGGATTAGGTTATGGATTCATTGCCTAATTTTGAATATAAACCACAGATTAATTGGATGATATTTCAATTAGGGTTTATGGTTTCAATTAATTTAGGGGTTAATTCGATTGAACTGCT
>QARZ01039482.1:43253-56478 GCA_013407115.1 Glycine latifolia
ACCCTAAAACCACTCCCTTCAACCACTCTGAACCACTAAGGACCACCTTAGCTTGCCATGGAACCCCTACGCCAAGAGGAACCTTGTGACTGGAGCAGAAGTCTTCAAAAACCCTTCTTGAAATTCGAACGAGAACGGAGCCCAACCTTTCTTTTCTTGGCTTCCTTGAGAGCGTTGTGTTTGGACAAGCTCACGCTTCAAAGGATAGTGTTATAACATCGCTAGACTGTAATAGAAGGACTCCTGGTTAGGTAAGGGGAGTTTATTATGTTGATAATCAGTTTTAGATACCATAGTTGGGGGCCAGAGAGTCCAACTACGAAGATAACTGCATGTCCCTGTTGTGTTCTGATTTTCAAGAAAATCTATGTCTTTTAACGAATGGGGTGCAGAATGTTATGATTGATGGTGTTTTTGTGTGAAGATATTGATGTTGTAAGAATCCTTTGTCTGTGAAGTTGATGTTTGTTGTTGTGAACTCCCAAAACACCTTTTTTATGGTGTATTTGTGGAGGTGAAAGCTACCGGGTTCCTTTCCCGAGCTCGTTCCTTCTCTTTAGAGATGTTGTGCTCGTTTCCTCTTCTTTCGAGTTACTGGATTCCTTTCCCAAGCTTGTTCCTTCTCTTTAGAGATGTTGAGCTCGCTTCCTCTTCTTTAGAGCGACCGGGTTCCTTTTCCGGGCTCCTTTCTTCTATTTAGAGATGTTGAGCTCGTTTCCTCTTTTTTAGAGCGACCGGGTTCCTTTTCCGAGCTCGTTCCTTCTCTTTAGAGATGTTGAGCTCGTTTCCTCTTCTTTAGAGTTACCGGGTTCCTTTCCTGGGCTCGTTCCTTCTCTTTAGAGCTGTTGAGCTTGTTTACTCTTCTTTAGAGTTACTGGGTTCCTTTCCTGGGCTCGTTCCTTCTCTTTAGAGATGTTGAGCTCGTTTCCTCTTCTTTAGAGCGACCGGGTTCCTTTCCAGGGCTCGTTCCTTCTCTTTAGAGATGTTGAGCTTGTTTCCTATTCTTTAGAGTTACCAGGTTCCTTTCCTAGGCTCGTTCCTTCTCTTTAGAGATGTTGAGCTCGTTTCCTATTCTTTAGAGCGACCAAGTTCCTTTCCCGGGCTCGTTTCTTCTCTTTAGAACTATTGAGCTCGTCTCCTTTTCTTTAGAGCGACCGGGTTCCTTTCTTGGGCTCGTTTCTTCTCTTTAGAGCTGTTGAGCTTGTCTCCTTTTCTTTAGAGTGACCAGGTTCCTTTCCCGGGCTCATTTTTTCTCTTTGGAACTGTTGAGCTCGTTTCATCTTCTTTAGAGCGACTGGGTTCCTTTCTCGAGCTCGTTCCTTCTCTTTAGATATGTTGAGCTCGTTTCCTCTTCTTTAGAGTTATTGGGTTCCTTTCCTGAGCTTGTTCCTTCTCTTTAGAGATGTTGAGCTCATTTCCTATTCTTTAGAGCAACCGGGTTCCTTTCTCGAGCTCATTTCTTCTCTTTAGAACTATTGAGCTCTTCTCTTTTTCTTTAGAGCGACTGGGTTCCTTTCCGGGGCTCATTTCTTCTCTTTAGAGCTGTTGAGCTCATGTCCTTTTCTTTAGAGTGATCGGGTTCCTTTCCCGGGCTCGTTTCTTCTCTTTAGAACTTTTGAGCTCGTCTCCTTTTCTTTAGAGTGAACGGGTTCCTTTCCCTGGCTTGTTTCTTCTCTTTAGAGCTGTTGAGCTCATCTCCTTTTCTTTAGAGTGACTAGGTTCCTTTCCGGGCTTGTATCTTCTCTTTAGAGATGTTGAGCTCGTTTCCTCTTCTTTAGAGCGACCGGGTTCTTTTCCTGGGCTCGTTTCTTCTCTTTAGAGTTGTTGAGCTCGTCTCCTTTTATTTAGAGCGATCGAGTTCCTTTCCTGAGCTCGTTTCTTATCTTTAGAGCTGTTGAGCTCGTTTCCTTTTCTTTAGAGCAATCGACTTCCTTTCCTGGGCTCGTTTCTTCTCTTTAGAGCTGTTGAGCTCGTTTCCTTTACATGATAAACGCACCTTTGCTTTGTTTGTACCGTGTGGATTGGTACTTGTGATGATTGCGAACCTTCGTTTGTGTGAGCAGACAAACAGCATTAGGTGATTTGGAGGAAAATCTCTTTTTGGTTGGAGTCGCCGAGCCGTCGTGATGACGATGGATCAAATTTCAAAAAAGAGTTGTGTTTTGATAGTCAACTCTTCTATAGATTAGTCTTTTGTTTTCTTTTGAAGAACTTGTACATTTCAGATGTGGATACTTGTAAATACAACTAAATTATGTTTTTACATGTGAATGAATTGTGATGTTTAAATGGACTTTTATCTACGTATTTGCTTCAAGGTGATGAATATTTATTTGCGAAAAACTTACTACCATTTTCATAATCAATTATAAGGGATTTTCATTAAAATCTATTATCAGAGTAATTAAGAGTTAGTGATACAGTAGCGACGAGGCGGGTCGCTGCAGAGGCACTCATATAATGTGAAGCTTGATTATTCACTCTTTGGTAATTCTAAGGAAAATTTGTTTTAGGTGGTAAAGTAGGTTACCTAAACAAATAGTCAATCTTTATGTTAGCAATTCACATTGCTTACTCTTTGTTGTTCTTTAAGTGTAGAAGCAAGGCAACTCAAGTTTTGTGATGCTTAAAAAACTGAGCTATATTCTGGCCTAAGCAATCAAATGCATGGGATACTCCAGGAGCAAAAGCTGTATTTGGTAGTTCAATGTTCCCTAACAGAACAAGAAACTCACTTACTTTCAATCACCAAGCTTCCCAGTGAATCCTTATGGAAATACTAGTGCTATTGCTGGTGGTGGTGCTAGTGCAACTACAAGTGTTAGTCCCAGTGCTCGTGTGGCTACAAGTGTTAGTGCCAGTGCTTATGTGGCTACAAGTGTTAGTGGTGTTGGTGATGACAATAGTTCTAGTTCTCCAAAAGGTACACCTGCTGCTATGGGAGCAAACACTTGGGATTTTAAAGACTTCAGCTAAGTTAAAGAATCATGTTAATCCAAAAATATTTTAACATTTTGTTCATTCCCGTTCTGCTTTACTAAATTTATGCTCACAATAGTAGTCTCTTCTCGAGGAGAAACATATGCAAAAAAACCTTAGATTTTAATGTATGTTACATGATCTGTCATGTATCAAAATCCCTTTTTGCAAACTTATCATCCCCGTAATTTTTTTCTCTTTAGAAAGCAAATTCGACACTCCCCAGTGTCCACTTTGCAGACTAATGCTTGTTCACAAACCCCTTCAAATATCCACATTTCGCATTCCTATGGCAAACCCATCACCACTTTCTTTGTCACAAATTCACACTCGCCAACACAATCATGTCGAGGCCAAACCCTGACTCTGACCTCTTTTATCGCCGCATGGCCAACAATGCCTTCTTTATCATGATCCCCATCATTGTTCTCTGCATTATCTTTTCAACCTACACACACCCTTTCACAATAACTTCCATCACTATCTCCAAATTCAACGTCAACACACATGTGAAGCTAGCGGTGAAGTTGTCGAACTGGAGTGTGAGGTCGAGGTTCTCTTACCTTATGGAGTACGCCATGTTTGGGTTTTAAAGAATGCCCTCGATGTTGAAAGTCACCTTTAACTTTATGGTGACATTGAATTTGGAAATAGTGATTGAAGTTACTGTGAAGGATGGTGTGTAGGTTGGAAAGATAATGCAGGGAACAAAGATGAGGATCATGATAAAGAAGGCATTGCATGTGGTGGCCATGCAGCGATAGAAGAGGTTGGAGACAGGGTTTGGCCTTAGCATGGTTGTGTTTATGATTGTGAATTTTTTACAAAGAAGGTTGTGACGGGTTTACCATGGGAATGTGAAATGTAGATATTTGAAGGGGACTGTGAATACACGACAACTCATATAACATACATTGAAAACTAAGATTTTTTTGCATAGGTCTCTCATCGGAAAAGACTACTATTATTTTAGGCTTTTACAATTGAATTTAGTTATAACATGAATATACACATTTACTAAGAAGGGTGTCTTGATTTGTTGATTGAGCAATGTAAGTCAGTTGTTGTAAACCTCATAGTACCTAGTGTCAATTGGTTTACTATATTAGTAATTCATTTTATTTTACATCCAAATTATACACATGAAGGTTTTAATGTACGATTACAATGTTCAAGTCTTTAGGATTTTTAAAAGTTTTAATTAGTATCATAATTTTTTATAGGAAAAATTGTGAAGTAAATATGTTTAAAAACCATAGAAATGACGCTAAAACTACTTTCTTTACCATTATAAGTCAAATAAGAGTCACCCCCCACCCATGAATTTATGGCATCTTTTATTTGTCTTTAGATCAAATGTTTCTATCTTTATCTAATACTTTTATCCCTGTGTACTATGAAGCTTTACGAATTCTGCAATATATATTATATACTTGCATTTTATGGTTAAATTATTGATCAATATCTTTAATTACTATAATACCATCAAGTACTATTATTGTATTTGCTTATTTTACTTTCGCAATCATGTAATTAATTGAATACTTGAGCTATTTATATTTTTTGCCTTTGCCTTGAAATGTCAATACTAAAAAACTCAACAAAACCCATTCTTTATAAACTCATCATTCCTTTCTACAAAAACGTCCATTAAAAAAATATCATTCTTAAAGAAGAACTTAATTTATAAAATACTCGATTTTTGATAAGCCACTAAAATACATTCGAGTCCCTTACAAGAGAATGTTACATCATAATCCTAAAACTTAATCTAGCTACCCTCTTTATATACAAGAAATGGACTAAGACTCAGTGCAATGTCTCAACTAGACCAACCTTATATACCCAATTTAAAATTCGTTAGGTATCCTCAAAGGGTCCTCATTTTCTCTAACAAGTCCATTCTCGTTCTTAGTGTTTTCCAATGCCTTTCCATTCCATCTATGATGATCAATTGCATATAACCATGTCTCCATCTAAAAACTAAGGTGTATAGAGTGAGTTTATCTCTTACTCTAAACCAACACCATACAAACTTATGGTCACATACACAGACACCAACCATATCAATGTGGTACAGTCACGAGTCTCACTCGTAACCCTTACTACATTTTCAATATAATCCTTAATTAACCACCTCACAGGCCTATCACTAGAGCTCCAAAAAATCAGAATAAGTGAACTTACACAATTTAAGTTGAATGACTATTGAAGGTACATCCCTGACCACAATACGGTGGTGGGGCTCTTACCAACATGATTATTTCTCGCATTTGCTGAGATAGTAAAGTTGACTCCATGAATTCATGTCACAATTAGACGTCACACCCTTGAGAAACAACAAATTTCCCTAGGTAGCACTCTAGTCATTTAATCTATGAGGATTGACTCCTCAACCATTCTCCCCGTTAGGATTGTCTGTTATAGGTCTGTGTGGGCTCCTCAATCAAAGGTATAGGATGATAGTCAACTAAACATCATGAACTCATCAACATAGTACATGAAAATCGATAACACAAGCACAAAATTATTTGGCATATCGAATTACCTCAATATTCAGAGAAAGTTCTAGGGATATATTCCTTATGATGCATATTTAATCACAAAAAGCATTAACTCAAATTCCATCACATAAATATTTATCTAGAAATAAGAACCGTGGCTGATTGCACCCTAAAACCCACTACTTTAGAATTTTTAAAAATATCAAATCAACTCAATTTTTCATGATATTTTAGAGAGAGCATATTCAGTCATAAAACCACGTATTTTCTCAAAATCAGAAAATTAGGAAACATAACATTTTTATAATTAAATGTCCCTACTTCCCAAAACCAGAGTTTTTATCAAGAAAAATACATTAAAAATATAATAATTTGGGAAAATTACCGGAAACTCCACAAGATAAAATATGCTTCATATATTTTCCCCAAACCTTAATTCCCACGAAAAGAAATTTTCCCCATTTATTTCTCAGCTAGATAGAATTTTGATTTTCAGAAAATAAATAATTAAAATTTTTTCCAAGCTTATTTGGCTGAAACAAAAATCATGGATGGTCCTCTTGATTTATAAAACCAACATTTAGTTACAATTTTCATAGATCTTTCTCTAAAAAGTTTACAAAATTATAAAATGACACTTGGAAGATTAGGCAGTTTTCAAAGAAAATTCAATTAAAAGTAGCAACAGTTTCAAAATAATGCATAAATATATTTATTAAAGATGCAAAAAATTTCCAGCCATAACTTAGTAAATAGGCATTTTACAAAATTCATAACATTTTCATGATGCCCATAGCATAGAGATAGCTTAAAGACATGGATTTGAAGTCGCGAGTTAGATTCATTGAATGCGAGCGTGAGTGAGAGAGTGAGAGGCACAGAAGGGTGAGAGAGCGAGAGTGATAGAACAACACTGGGATCGAGTTTCAGCGCCGCCACGAGAGTAAGAGTGAGAGAGTAAGAACCGGATCGAGTTTCAGCACCGTGAGAGTGAAGGTTTTTAATCTAGTGATGATGGTTTGGGCATCAGACTATCTTTTATAAAGACCCAACAATATCGGTTTTTAAATGAAACCGATGTCATTCACGAGAAACTCAACATCAATTTTTGGAAAATCGATGTTAACAAGAGTATGTTAACATCGATTTTTAGAAAACCGATGTTAACAGGTGTAAAAACCGATGTTAACAAACTTTTTGTTATTTATGAATATGCCACCATATTTTTGTTAACATCGATTTTTTCAATAATCGATGTTAACGTAGCGATGCTAAAATTATTCTTTCTAGTAGTGAAGTTTTAGTCACAAAATTAGGGTTCTTAATTACTTTGGATGAACATGATCAACTAAATTGAATTAAATAAATTGATTTGGTTAATGCAAAATATAATGAAATGAAACAATTCAAACAAAGAACAATGTGTTATTGCATTTCTTCTATTCATTTCAAACAAAAAAATATCAAGTTTGTGCAAAATCAATGAATGAAACTTGTAATGATTCAAAAGCAAAGAAACAAGAAGAAAGAAGAGAGAGCCCAGGAGGAATACCTTTGCATGCTCAAAACTTGCACATCTGAGAATCTCTCCATCGTCCTCTGCTGCAGCTCACTGTGTTCATGTCAATGACCTTGCCATCGTGGTAGAGGTGGAAGATGACTGATCTGAAGGTGGAGGATGACGATGATGATTGAAACAAAGAGAGACGAAGAGTTGAATAGATATTTCCTAATGTAATGACAACATTGTAGATAGCTTGAGATTTGAATAAAAAGAAATTAAAAAAAATAGCGTATTTGGAATTGGGAAGGAAAATAAATGGTTGTGTTATTAGTCAATATAGATAATTAGGTGAGATATTAGTATTATTTCCACCAAAAAATTTATCAATTGTCATTAAAACCAAATTTCTATTGGCTAATTATTTATTAGTTAGAACATAATTGGTTTAAACAATGATATAATGGCAAATAACTCATTGCCATTAAATATTAGTCGCTAAAAGTAACTTTTGTAGTATTGTCTGCCCCAAACAACAATCCAAATTTCCAATTTTTCAACTACTATTATTACTAATAGTCCATCAAAAGATGACCCCAAAATGCATAAAATGTCAAATACACATTTCCCTCACTTTACACCTACACTATACTACAACCAATATCTTTGTATGCACCTCTGCAAATGCTTAAGAATTATAAATCCAATTGCATCCAAAGCTCTCCAATACATAAGATAACTTAATTTTGTGAACTGTATTTGTTGTCTGTTACTAAAACTGACTCATGACACTACACCACTACTCATTCCACCCCATAAAACTCTTAGTAACAGAAAGAAAAAAAAATGAACCTTACATTTTTTTTAATCTTTGCCATTAATAATTGATATTCAGACATTGATTGAAAATACTTTATCTCTTAATAATTGATATCTTGACATAAATTGAAAATCTCTAATCTTTTATTTCTTACAATATATAATTATAGGTTATTTTTGTAATTTTCTTTATTGTAAAACAATATTAATTTTACTCTTTATTTAAGAAAGTACAATATAATTTTATTAATACCAATAAGATAAAAGATGATAAATATACAATGAAAACACTTGCATCATTGTGCATATACTTGGACTAAGGATAATTTCCAATGGTAACAAGTTTCCTAACTTTCAGCACTTTTTATTTTTTAAGTCAAAATTTTAAGTGAAGAAGATTCATAAAAGAATTCAAACAAACGCACAAAGAAATAACGGGTGCAAAGGAGAATGAGGAAGAACCACAAGACACCATTTTGAACTAAATCAACACAACTATGGAGCTCATAACAGAATTTTTCTATGTGCATGTCATGTGTCTATTAAGAAATGACACCATTTAGAAAAAGAAACCTAATGTTCTTAGTTGTCCCAACAAAGAATTTGGGGACTGCTAATCAATTTTAGAAGCAATATAGAAACATTAAAATAAATAAAATGAACTGACAAGGAGAAATGAACAAACTCACAAAGTAAAGCATGCTGAAGAGCATTTCTCTGGAAACTTGCAAACTTGTTCACTGTTGACCTATGGAATCAAATGTTTACAATTGAAAAGAAAATCATTAAAATATGATAAAAAGGGGATAAATTATATAAGTACCTGTTCATGATATGCATCATCATCAAAATATAACTCTGATCTTTGCCCTTTTGTTGGATTGAACCTACATTTTATCTGTGGCACTACATTTATGAGTATTATGAGAGCATATAAACCTTGTATTGCAAGCACAATACTTCCAGCATCTCTTATCCCTCACAAAAACATCTTCTAAACATTTGGCAATAATAATGAATTACTCTCTGAAACATTTATTTTTATGCAATCTTTAATTGTTTGATCTGAGGTTCTTTTTGTGAAGGTGACTCAGTTGGACAAAATAATAGGACTACGAAAAAGAAGTGGTCCCTCTCTCACCATTTTAAACATTCAACGTCTTTCCTTTATTTCCCCTCGCTCCTGAAAATCCTTTAGATGTTGTTGATTTATCTCTTTCTATACATCAAGGTACGAATATTGTAACACCCCAAAATTTCATAACTATGATAATCTTAGATCATGGGTAATGGTTTATGATTGAATTATTTGGGTAAAAGATTAATTAGAGACATTCTAAACCTGTTTGAAGAAAATGACCATATCACCCTTCCCATAAAATAAAAATTACAAGAATACCCTAGGAATATATTTACCAAAATGCCCCTGAACAATTTTAGAAATGACGAAGATGCCCCTAGGATGAAAATGACAATTTTGCCCCTGGACATTTTTCAGAATAACCAAAATACCCCTAGGTCAAAAATGACCAAAATGACTTCAGAAAATTATGAAAACCTGAATATAGGATGAAATATCCTTAGATAAGGAATTATTAGCAAGGTAGGGAGCAGAGAAACCTAAAATAAGATTTCTACGAATTTTGGAAAATAAGTTGCAAAGAACTTAATCTAGACTATCTTGAGTGTCAGAAAAATTATAAGAAAAGAATAGACATGATCTATGGAATTTTCTCTTAATTATGGAAAGAATAAGTGTTCTAAATGAGTTAGTTTAGTAATTTTAATAACCCAAAGTAAAATAGACCAATAAGAATTCAAAAAATGTTATGACATGTAACTAAAAGAAAAATTGGTTGATTTAAATTCCTAATAAAAGCTTTGGCTGTATAATTAAAGATCAAAGAATGAAAAGCTTTTAGAATAATCAAGAATAGTCACATGGAGGATTAAAAACTTAACTCAATTTAATTGGCCCAATTGTAAAAGAAACCATTAATGCTTAAAAAATTATTAGAAACAAAACTTGTTACAAAATAAGATGTCACACGGTTGGAAAAACAAATGAAGCAAGCCTTGATATTTTGAGAGAACACGTGAAGAGCAAGCCAAGGAAAGTGTGGAAAATTCAAGAAGCATGTCCACTTGGAAGTTTAGGAAAGGTTGGCCAATAAAAATAAAACATGTAGGAAGTAAGCAATGATAACTTAAGGAATATAATTGTAGGATTCTTTCACAAAACAAGACTTATTGAATAATAGAAAAATCAAATAAAGAGCTTCACACAAGTGAAGTGAACGTATGAGAACAAGAAGCAAGAGGCGGTGGAAGTAGTCCACTTGGAAGTCAAGAAGTAAATAGCCAATGAAAGCACATCTAGCCTTGGATATTTTCAAGTTTAATTATTCTATAAAAAGGCATAAGAACCGTGGGATATGGCTGGTCCAAGGGAGAAAATGTGTAAGCCTTGCTACTTTAAAGTAATCCTAAATACTTCCACCATAACCCAAGCTTAGCCGTGTAAACAACTTCCTTGGTATCTTACCTTTCTCTCATTTTATCCTTCTTCACCATACCTTGTATTAAAAAGCAAAATCAAGAACATCAAACCTTAGGAAATTCAAGTGGAATTAGGAGTTGATTAGCCAAGTTTTCAAGAAGAAGCAAGAAAGCAAAGGGCTGTCCAAACTCAAGAAAAGAAAGGTATGGGGAGTATCTTAATAAGCATGAATTAGATAGTTGATTAGGTTAATTCAACCTCCAATCTCTTAGGATTAAAGCCATGTTCTTCTTTGTTTAATAAAATTTAAAATTGGCATACCATGTGTTTGTTGAAAGTCCTCAATGAACTAGGATAGCAAATAGTCCATAATTTGATTACCCAATAAACAAGTGGCTGCCCAAAATAATTAATCTTACTTCTTAGCCATAAGAATCCTTGTCTGTATTTAAATTTAAGGTTGCTGTATTTAATTAAGATTATATGTTGTTGTTGCTGTATTTAATTGAGTTGTTGACGTAAGCTGGATGACGTATGCTGTTATGTTGCTGTTGTATATGTGGCTGTATATTTAGCTGCTGTATATTTTAGTTAGTTGCTGAGCATTTTAATTAATGCAGTATATTTTAATAGGTTGCTGTCTGTTTTTATGGTGCTGTTTAAATTTTATTTTGCTGTCTGTAAAGATATTATTTGTTGTCTGTTTTGATGTTGTTGTCTGTTATTTTGGCTGTCTGTTAAGATATTAATTGTTGATTGCGTGGCTGCATGTTGTGGTGCTGTATCTAAGATGCTGTATTTAATTGGGTCGCTGATTTAGCTGTATGATATGTGAACATTCACTTGATGATGGGCTTTGTTGAGATTCTGTAACAAAAATGATTTAAGAATAAACTACGGATTATTTTGTGTTCCACTGGAGTGGGTGGGACTATCTGATATGTATTCCACTGGAGTGGGTGGAATTAGTTGATATAAAATTGGAATAAATGATAAAGAAGAATAATTAAACCATTCATGCATTTTTCATATGCATATGCCTGGCGGGGGTTAATCCGTGGTGTTGATGCCTTGCGGGGGTTAATCCGTGGAGATAGGTGTCAGATAGTTAGAGGAACTGAGTATGAGCGTTCAGACAGTGAGGAGTCTGAGCTGGGGGGGTGCTTCGGCAGTGGGGAACTCATGCCACCCATGATGATCACATGTAGTGTGGGTGACTTTCCTGTGCACCACTGTGACACCCTGACTGATCATGCAAGTTCTGGACCAGTGATTGGGGCTATCTGACTGTGGCCACTGATGATGATTTTGTGAAGCTGAGATCTCAGTCATGCATCATGAAATGAAGAGATCATGCATCATTTTCATGCATCTGTTTCTATTTTACAAATATTAATTTATTTTACTCAAAATCAGTTATTGTCTATAATGTTATTTTAATTCCTGTCAATTATTTAATCATGTTTATTAAAATACTTACCCAAATTGTGTCTGTGGGTTGACACCTGTGATGACCCCAATTTAATTGGGCGAGCAGAAGAACAGTGAAAAGATGAGATACGAAGAAGCTTGGATGAATTGTATGCTGTGTTTTGACTTGATGTATGGATGATATAGTTGAAGTTGCTGCTTTTTGAAGCTATGTAATTCGTATGGAACTATGAATGTAGTGGTCTGTATTTTATTTTGGATGACTGTACACGGACTGTTATATTTAATTATACTTCTCATTTTTAATGAATCGTGGTGAGGATAATCATTTACGTTACTTACGAATCTTAAAATCAGTAAGCAAAATGAATTTTCATGAAAAATTTAGTCTAATTTTAATAGACACAAGGTTTTATCTAAAATCAATCAAGCACGAGAGAGTTAAGAGAGGTGTTACAAATATTGTTCCAGAACATGCAGTGCAAGTGGAAGACATGCCTAGAGGCACATCAAACATTGAGCACTTACCAACCAAGAGAAGCTCCTTTGACCATATGCTTCTAGAGAATTTGCCATAGGTTAAAGTTCAAACACTTGTGAACAACCTGCATTGGCCAAAAGATGAGAAACTGAGTCTCGTCTATCTCATATAAGTACAAACAACAGCAACAACAACAACATAAAATCATAGTCACCAAAGCACCTTTTGTGCAAGAAGAACACCAATTCTTCAACGAAACTATACTCACTGAACCAATTCAAGGTCATCGCCATTTTCACCATACAATGTAGGAACTCTTATTCCACCACCTAATCCTCTTGTTAACAATATGGGAAACAATTATAGAAGAGCTTTAAAAGCTCTACATCACAATCAAGCGAGTTTGTACCACAGCTCGGCCTCACATCATAAGCGGATTTGTACCATTGCATGGACACGGAGTACCATGTTTAGTCAAGTTGGAACTTCACTTGGGACTCCTTCATATAATTTCCTCCAAAGGTTAAATCATTTGGAGCCACAACAATTAGTATTTGGATGTTTGGACGATAACAGTGGAGCTCGTAATGCTTAAGCAGTTCTGTACCACCCTCTGAGTGACCAAGCTGGCGCTTCAATTTTGAGACCTTCACAGCCACGAAGATTGAACTACTCTGATGGAGCAAGTAGTTTTAGAACTCAGAAATATCATAATCAAGTGCAAGTTTTAGGATTTGGAGTTCCACCTTATGTCCAATATGGACCCTCGTTGCCACAACAATTAGTATTTGGATGTTTGGACGATAACAGTGGAGCTCGTAATGCTTAAGCAGTTCTGTACCACCCTCTGAGTGACCAAGCTGGCGCTTCAATTTTGAGACCTTCACAGCCACGAAGATTGAACTACTCTGATGGAGCAAGTAGTTTTAGAACTCAGAAATATCATAATCAAGTGCAAGTTTTAGGATTTGGAGTTCCACCTTATGTCCAATATGGACCCTCGTTGCCAC